>CACRXK020002222.1:0-45336 GCA_902702795.2 Paramuricea clavata
GTGCACCCTGCCAATGAAACACATATTATTATATGTTGTTGTAAATCAGTGGTGTTATATGTTGCATGTTACTTGGCAAAGTTAAATAAATTAAATTAAAAGAAAAATAAATTATCCTGCAAGCCCACGCAATCGCTAAAAACTCATTAGCTCACTCCCACACAATTAACTTAATCCTAGCTAATTAATCTTAACTAATTTCAACTTACCATGAAACTGGAACACCGTTTCTGATTCAGCGTGGAAACCGTCAACGGGTTCTCCGTGTTGTTGTACTCGTGTCTGATCTGTATTCTCCGCTGGTACGCTTCCCACTCCAACCACTCTATTGCCATTTTTCCACTCCATCTTATCTTGAACCCATCTTCCTCTAACCGTCTTGTGTACTGCCCCGTCGGCATATTCTGCATGATGGCCCAGAGGTACAGTGCATTGGCATCGTATCCAACCACATTTTTGCAGGGTTTCGATTATTTTCTTTGGCTCGCATTTCTTCCTTCCGCATCGATGTTTCCCTTTCTCATGGTACCTGTTAAAGATAATACTTGGGCCCCCTACATTATTGTCTTTCATGGTATAGTACATATCCTTGTCCTTGTCGCTAGGAGAAGGAGAAGTAGGAGAAGTAGGAGAAGTAGGTGCCTGGAATGTTTGAAAACAAGTATTTCATAGTTAAGCCAGGCACACTTACTCCATCCTTAAACATGTCAATGTTTCTTTCTTGCCAAAAATTACTCATTTTCTGGACAGCCTCGAGGAAAGGTACGACATCTAAGTTATTGTACCACACGAGAAAGTCACGGAAAGTTGTCATATTCTGTTCGTTCCATACACGCTCGCAATACTGGTACTGTTCCTCGGTGATATCGGTTCCGGACAGATTGGAATGGAACGTTTCGCGTGGTGGTAGGGTTGGGTTGTTCAACTTTCCAAGGGAATCAACCCACTCGTAAGCGAAGTAGCCTTTTGTCTGGGAACACTCGTAAGCCTTGAGGAACTGTTCGTAACTGAAACCGGGGGCCAAGTAGTTTGTGATATCGAGAAACTTTAAGTGTTGCGTCTTAAGACACATGTGGTTATTGTTTCTCTTTATCACAAACTTAACTTGCTCGTGTTTCACTAGGTAAGAGAAGAATGGGTTCTTAGCAGCATTTATATCGTACTTGCCCGAGTTGAAGCCGATCACAGGAAGTTCCATCAAGTAAAGTTCCAACTTCTCGACCAACTTTTCCAGTGGGTGCGTTTTTTCTGCTTCGGACTCCTACAACATACGGAAGGTTAATAAGTAAAATAAAAAAAAATTAAAAATAAAGTCTGGTAAAATCATACCTCATTCACTTCGTCCCCAACCACTTCGCCATCACTTACTTCCCTCTCCTGAAAATATACAGCATAATAAGTACAAATATTATAAACATCTAATAGACCAAATATATAGTTTACCTCACTATTCAGCCCCATCAGACATCCCACCATTTCCTCTATCATCTGTTCCTCTGTATTTTGCTAAAACATAAGATATATTAGAATATAAAGAATATAAGTGCAAAAATAACCTTCCTATAATTTACCTCATTATCCTCCCCCGCGGCAACTTCCATAATCTCAGCGTTTTCCCCCACCTAAAGATATAAGAAAAATATTAAGGATAAGAAATATACTAACAATCTAATACGTGTGAATTATACCTGATTAACTCGTTCCTCAATTTGACGAAACACATCCGCAAACAGATCCAACAACAAGACATAACTTTCTTGACTAATTTTTACCAAATATTCCACGAATTCTTGGATCATTTTACTCGTGTCACCAGAGGAAACAAAGCACTTGGGTTCGGTGTAGCCAGGGACGTTCGAACATACAGAGACACTCAACGGAATATGTTCGGCTTGCCACGTGAGTTTTTCGGTGTTTCTTGAACGGTTAGATGTATGTTTAAAATAACATTCAAAGTCGAAGGTGACGCGATAAGGGAAGTACTTGAGGTCTTCAGGGATTTCGATTCCTTCATCGGCCAACAAGTCGAAGATAGATTGTGGAACTTTGTAGGCACCACCAGGGAAGATATGACGTATACTTCCATCACAGGTTCGCTCGTGCTTGTTCAAGGCTTTGGCCGTTTTCCACATTTTGTCACATTTGCAACAACAGTAGGACTTGGAATACATGGCCAAATTCTTAATGTAGCTGAAATGGCTACCATATAGGTTGAGGTACATCGAATTGGCATATCTACGGTGAGATCGTTGAATCAGTTGAGCCACAATGGAGGTCGTGTCGTTGTCCTCATCATAACATTCCACGAGCCGATATACAAAAATGTTCAACTCGAATAACTTTTCTAGTTCGGGCAATTCTTCCAACGTTACACCGTCAAAGTCGTCACTATCGTCATATTGTTCATAAAAATGCTGAGTATCACGTTCTAAATTTTTGGAATGACATCCACGGTGTAGGGCCAAACAACGAAAGAAGCATAGTTTGTCTTCGTATGGCAAGCCTGTGTTATCATCACAATCCAACGACACAATGGCAGGATTATCCAGTATGTATTTGGGTAGTCGGACACTGCGGCCTATGGGATGGTCTCGAAGTTTGGTGACGTAGAAGGTAACGTTGGTGAAATCCATGACAATCCATTTGGAGTTGGGACGCTGTTGTCGAGCCCATTCATGAATGTCGATGTTTTCCAACGCTCTACGCACTTGGACCAAATCCTCATGGTTATGGATTTGGAATGGGGAGTCGAAAACACGGTTGTTATTTGCTGAGGGGTGGTGATATTGCATTTGTTGCGTCTCGTTGTTAAACAATACGAAACCAAAGGAGAGGTTTAACTTAAAGACCGTGGTTTGATCTTCAAATATACGGTCTATATCGTTGACAAGTTGACCCATATTCGCTGAGCTTAGACGATAGTTGTACCAATCTTGCACTCGGTTGCCTCGGCTTTGTCGCGTACGTATAGCACGCCAATGATCTCGGTGAAGTTGGGAAGGCAGGTTAGATGGGGGTAATAGGGGGTCTTGAGGGAACGGTTGGGGTCCTATAGAAATAACACCCGATTCTTTATTTTTGTCTAGAGCTTCGCACTAATTTTGTCATACAAACACCCGATTCATAAAAAATCGACATAAGTCTAACATGAATAAATTAGTAACATGCAAATTTCACATAGCAACATGATAAACCCACGCAACAAAAATTATTTTTACCTCACTATAAAACGCTAGCGAATGTTACTAAATGATAAATACTCGTACAATGACATAAATTAATAGTTCTAAAGCAAATGAACATAAGTCTAACACGAATAATTAGGAACACTCCACACTATAAACCCACGCTTAAAAGTTACTCGAATATTTTTATCAGGTTTTCAAAACACAAACAGTGAAACAACATGAAAACAGCATGAAAATATTTTTCAAATGTAAACGTTAGGATTTCAGGCAATGTTTTAAAACCGAGTAATTAACATTGTCAATATACACATCAAATCACCACAATCAATATACTATATACGGTATAAAAAAATTGAATTTCATACCTTCGTTGACGACTGTAGACGTAGATGCCCCTGAAAAGGAGAAAAATGTATTAGTATGATTTTAACTCAAATTATTAATTACACAGAATATACTCTCTTACCTTCGTTCACCGATGTCGAAGATGTTGGCGGTTCTTAAAAGAGAAAAAATATCTGTATAAATACAAAATTAGTAATCGAAATATTTTCATTTATACATACCTGATTCATCAGTTCTTTGCCTTTTTGTTCGCCCGGTCGACGTCTTGGTACGTTTCCCACCACCAACCTGATGAACATCCCGCTGATGGGCTTGTAAGGGGAATATATTTCGAAACACCTCACCACAATCATTACAAGTATACTCCCTTTCGGCGCCTCTTCGTTCGTGCATTTTCATGTGGCGGCTCAAATCATCCTTGAAATAATATAAGTAGATATTATTAGCTTAAAATACTTTACTATGTTCCGAAATATATCCCTGTAAATTACGTACCTTTCGATTAAACGTTTTATGGCAACGCGAACACTTATGGTCTTTGTCACTGTGAGTTTTCATATGTCGGTTCAAGTCATCCTTGAATTAATATAAATAGATATTATTAACTCGAAATACCTTACTACGATTTGAAATATATCCCTGTAAATTACGTACCTTTCGATTAAACTTTTTGTGGCAACGCGAACACTCGTGGTCTTTGTGACTGTGAGTTTTCATATGTCGGTTCAAAGCATCCTTGAAATAATATAAATAGACATTATTAACTCAAAATACTTTTCTAAGTTTTGAGATATATCCCTGTAAATTACGTACCTTCCGATTAAACGTTTTATGACAACGCGAGCACTCATGATCTTTGTCACTGTGAGTTTTCATATGCCGGTTGAGGTTGTCCGAACGCGTAAATACGCGACCACAATCATTACAACATAACCCAGACTTCTCCGATTCTTCTTGCCAGTCATTCCATTCAGATAGAACTTGCTCTTGCGTCTCTGGCGACCAGGACTCGAACATTTCATCAGTAGCAACGGCGCAAAGCTGGCGATTGAGTTCGGCATTCTCGAGATCGGAAATGAATTGATTTCTCCTGAAAATATAGAAATGAATTACATAAACAAAACTCTCGATATTATATTAATTTTCAGTTTAAATCAAACTTACAAAATATTCTCTCGATGTTGTTGTGCCATTTTCTTCCAAGTACTTCTCTCCGAATATAAATTTAACAAAATCAGCTACCCAAAAGAACTCCAGTAAGAGCGTTGACAAATGTAGAACTATGCCTATTACAAGACGCTTGTCGATTTTATACAGACGCTCGTTAAATTAAACAACCAATCATAGTAAGCCAACATTAATCCCTCCATTGTATCATACATGAGGAGGGACGCTAAAAAATGCGTAGTCAGCAAGTTTCGCCCGTTCGTGTTTAAGCTTGCCCGCGTGACGTCATTACTTGCCTAATCCTACCCGCGTGACGTCATTGCATGTAATTATGACGTATGCTAATGATGATGAACCGCCCCACGCCGCCCCGCGCCGCCCCACGCCGCCGCCGCACTCCACCGCCGCAAAAATAAGGCTGGAATACTAATTACCCTCCACACTCCACCGCCGCACTCCACCGCCGCAAAAATCCGGGTCGATCGGCCTCTATATTACTACTAGGGGCTCTGCTATTATTAGCTTAATAGAGGATCCATAATCAGAAAACCCGGAATTTCGGGAGCCAGAGTATGCCTGTTCGCAGGTAGTGCTGTGAATAACATTGTTAACAACAATAATCATGACCAAAGACACGAAAAACGGATCAAAATTGTATTTTAAAATACTTAAAACATGGAAAAATTGGGAATCGACTCGCATTACCTTAATCCCATTCCCATTTTTGAGGACTTCATTTCCAATCCCAGTGCCCAAATCCCAGTCCCAGCAACGCAAATCCCATTTTCCAGTCTAAAAATAGATCAATCCCTGTTCCCATTTTATCCCTTCAGGAACCTCTTAATAATATTATATAAAAATATTACTCGACTGTGATTGGTTGATTTCAGTGCATTTAATCCCAAACAGCAGTGCAAAAATCTGTAACAACAGTACAAAAATATGTAACAACAGTGCAAAAATCTGTAACAAATTGATCTGATTGGTGGAAAAACATTGCGATGACAAAATCAACCAATCAGTTTAAAGCAGTTTATGATTTAAAGAAGTAACGGTCACAGATTGCTTCAAAACAGAACAAACATGGCGCCGCGCTACATAAAGTAAAAGTTGACTTCGCGTGGAAAATATGGCTTTTCTCTTTATTTTTAAATGGAAAAACCTCTGCCTTAAACAAGACTAACAAAACTTACACTGTTGAGTGGAATTTTCAAGTGTTAGCGTTGTAGAATGTGATATAACAAAGCCAAGAAAACTTTGTCAGTGCCCAGTGGAATGTTCGCTGTAAACGCGTAAGTTAAAACTACAATTGTCTCGAACATTTTTATGTAAATTATTAGTGTTTCTCGTGAAATTTGGATAAACATGTACTCGTGAGTTTTTCAAAGACCTCAAATAGCACTCGTCCTTTGAAAAACTCAATCGTGCATGTTATATCCAAATTGCACTCGAAACCATGCTATTACCTATACAAATACATAAATTATGCAATCTCATGTCTAATCCAGATTAATTCCAACATATATTTACAGTTCAGATATGTAATGTTGTTTAATTCTACTTTCAAAACTAGGTAAGGTTAGAGAATTCTTAATTTCAGTTGGTAGCTCATTATAGTCTTTCCGGCGCCCCTTGAAATCTGAAAATTTCTTACCAAGTTCGCTATTTATTCTGGGTAATACAAAATTTTCCTTACGTCTTGTATAGAAAATATGAATATTAACGTTTTTGACAAAATAATTATCAAGATAAGTTCATGCAATACCGTTTACAATTTTATGAATTAAAATACATCTATGAACTTTCTCCTTGTCGAAAGATGGGGCCACTTGAGCGAAGGGAAGCAATTTTCTGTTCGATTACTTTTAACAACAATACGTGCTGCTCTATTTTGAAGTCTTTGCATTTCAGTATTGCATGTTCGTAACATCGCTCCCCAACTTATATCAGTCAAATATTGGTTGTATTATAGCGTTATAGACACATTTTGCTGCCCAAAGTGTTAGGGAGTTTCTAGTTTGAGATAACAATCCTAATCGTTTCATTACTTCCCTCCAGCTGATTCCGCGAGCTCTCGCCATGTAATACATTGATAAGAAATGATACCCAGATATTTAAACTTTGCGACACGCTCAATTTCCTGTCCCCTTGAGCATGCACCCGATCAGCACGTTTGACGCCGGCTGACAGTCGGAAATTTTGTCTCCGATTACTCGGCTGCCAGCCGGGCTGTACTATAGTATATACTATTCGTTCAAAAAATGCGCGCATTTTGGAGACTGGTTCTAGAATGTTTTCATAAGCAGAAAACCACCAAAATTACATTAAATTTTCCGAAAATCATCGAAATGCATCTAAATTCATCTTGTCAATGCATACAGCTAGTTATGCGACAGGTAAATAAACAAGAGAGAAAAAAATACGGCAAAGAGAAAAATTCAAATTTGTTTGCGCTCACTATGGGACTCGAACTCATGAAGTATAGAATATTAGCTGCCCTCCGACCCTTTGTGCAAGGTTTTCGATATTCAAATTGCACTTTTCCTACTTATTGAACAGGCGTCTTAGGAACTGTTTACATGTTGGAAGCCTTGGTGATTTTAATGTATTGAAATTATAAGTTACTAACTAAACAAAAGTTCAAATCCTGATTAGCAGAACTGAAATGTTGTAGAGAAGATCTTGTAGTTCGAGAAGAGTATTATTGCTGCTTGCCAACAATCTTTCGTTTACAGTTAACGTACTATAATCTATCTCTAGTTTTTTGCTGAATCGTACACCGTAACTTATTTCAATCCCGCCTCACATCTCTTCCCGGTCAAAAGGGATCATATAAACAACACCTTAATTATTCAGCAAATGGTGCATGCTGCCTTTCGAACCCTTGGAGGTACCTTTGATCCTTTGTGGCAGCACTTTCCTTGCCATAGTAACTCCTAGTAATATATTTCAACAACACACAACATGCTGCGCGGACAGCAAATTTGATGTATAATTATAAGGCATTGAGACGCTTGTATATGATCCACACCTAAATATGCTAGAATGTGCTCGAAATGTTGGACTAAAAATAGCTTCTCTATTCAGAGTTCGCTATTATGTATTTTATACCTGTATACACTAGTTTACTTGCCGCCGGTAAGCGCAGAATTTAGCATAGCAATATTATTAGTCATAAGTTAAAGGTCATTATAATTACGTAACACTATATATTCATAGTTTAGATTCTTTTCAGGAAACAAATTTTTCAAAGAAAACGTCTAACTTGAAACCACGGAAAAAACATATGGAGCAAAAGGTCATCTACAAAATTCCATCTGCAAATTTCCATAACGTCATGCGCTTCAAAGAAAAGAGTTCGGCAACAGTTTTGCGCAATTTTTGTGCTTGTTTATTTCATTTTGCACTGAATGCATCATGGACTACCGTCACAATGCAACCTGTCAGCGAAACTTTGGAGAAAAGACACGCTACAAATTAAAGTACAACATTAATATTTTCAACACGATTGCGATTTGCAATTATTCGTCCAATAATTGTTTATTGGTTCGGTTTTAAAGATTCAATCGCAATTGTATTACAACCGTATATATTTATTGCTTGATTGCTAGGCTGATTGTCAACATTAATATTTCAATTGACGCCTTGTCGGCGGCATGTCCAATGAGGCAATGGTGCTGTTTATTGCAGACATGTGGAAACAGGTTTGTAAATGAATCTCGCAAGACTCCCTCTTTGCCTCCGATTGTGCTATTACGCTTCTTTACTTCGGTGTTGTTGAGCATTCTGTGAAGTCTCACAGATGTCAGTTAGCGTTAAAAAAAAACTCACTTCCCTTATGGTCGTTTGAGCATTCTGGCCCCATTGCATTCTGCGCATGCCTGGATACATTTGTGTCTTTGTGTTGTACCCATTGAGCTATACTATATTACTGGAGGACCTGCTCGGGAGAAAAAAGTGAAGCCGAAAACATGGCGGATCTTACGCCATTTCCATGACAACACTTACTTTATTTTCATGGTAACTGCCACTGACCAACCGCGATCCTAAGCTTCCGACAATGTCCTTAACCCCCCTGGTTTTGGCAAATATTACGATATGAATATAAAGTTTTCTGTTGTTTTAATGTTTTTGAGCTAAAAAATCTTAATATTTCCCTCGAACATTACTTGTTTTACAACGCGGAGCGAGGGTGCGGGTTTGCTTCGCTTGTGGATGCAGCATTTCACTACAAAGAAAGACTAATTCTTTCAGGTAAGTTCACGGAACTTTTTTACAACTTTCTAGACGGCTAGAGCCTAGAGTCACTAGACCCTTCACATATTATGTCAAAAACTCATCCTAATATATACAGCAAATATTTCAATAGGGGACAAAAACGTATTGTTGACGATTAAACATTGTGTACATGAAATTATGTTGTTTTGTTTCAGCACTGGCCTTTGTGGTTTTATTGCCAGACTGTCAGTTTTTAATTTATACTAAAAATTGTGGTTGTTAATTTACATGTTCATATATTTTAAAACGTTTATTAAATATGGTGTGAAATTTATATACTTTCCCATCACAGTGCAGAATTAGTATGTATAGATAAGCACAAGACCAGAGAGAGTTGAGCCGTAGTGGAGGCCCACCTACATGTGACAATGCATGTGCCCAGTGCACTGTCCTGATTGATGAGCCCTATATATAAAGACTGTGTTTATTATTTTACTCTGTCTGTCTATTAAAATTCCAGACGATTTTAAGGAGATTGAGACTGTTCCCTGCCCACTCAGTGAGCTTTGGCAGGGGTTAGGCATTTGGGTTAAAGCCTTTCTCACAAAATAGGAGGGTTGAAGCAGAATTTTAGTGCGGTTGAACACTTTATTAGAGGGGTTTAACCCCCCCCCCCCCAAGTAAATCTGCCCATGATTTCTAACATTGGGAGTAGTGATGTCCGATTGGCCATGACACAGCCTGTGAGAAATTATGATGAAATTTGCTCATAATAGTTAAGTTTGACATATTTTAGCAGTTAGTTAGGTGAATGTAATTGCATTGCTGAATGTTGAAACATGACACTTAATTTTGAAGCTCAGATCAATGGTCTTGGTAAAAACATATCATGTAATTGCACTCTCCCCTTGACTAGTAAAATTGTCTGGCGTTAGGTAGATTAAAATAATACAGTAATTAAGGCATATCAAGACACATTGCCACTTGTGACTTCAGGGTTAAAGATGCGGTACAGTCAGATCTGCACATGTGCACAAAGGAGCCCTCTTGTTATTTACAAACAGTTTATTTAGGTTTTATTTCATTTTATGTTCTTGCAAAGCTTGATTGTTGTGTCTTGATAATTTATTATACTCTAGAATCATGAAAATATAAATAGTTGTCGAATAAAGTTCAATATCTTGGATACCGAAATGTAAACAAAGCCTTTGTTTACATACGGACTGTACCACATCTTTAACCCATTGAGTTGCATTGCACCCTGATGCACCCTACTTTAGTATTTTACTCTGTCTAACGCCAGACGATTTTACTCGTCAAGGGGAGAGCGCTGGCGCTTAATGGGTTAACTGGCCTATCTGCCCATGTGCCTAGTTAACCCGTTGAGTTGCATTGCACCCTGATGCACCCTACTTTAGTATTTTACTCTGTCTAACGCCAGACATTTTACTCATCAAGGGGAGAGTGCTGGCGCTTAATGGGTTAACATATGTGCATATGATATTTTTGTGATGTGAAGATGTATAATATGTATCATATGATGATAATAATGTCATCTTTTATTTTGCAGAAATTATATGTACACAAGAGATGGCACTGAGGCATCAACATGCAGAACAACAAAATGAATTAGTTAATTATAATACCATGCATAACAACATAAATATTTATATGGTTATGATAATTCTTTATTGAAGTGTAAATAAGTTTTATAGCAATTAAAATTATACATTTTTTTTAATTGTTTACTGTTAATAATTTTACAAAAAGGTCAAATACACCCTTCCGGAATGTATTTCACCTTGGCTATGGAGCCTCATTTTCATGTATGTGGCACGAGTTAAGTCCAATGTGTCAGCCAAGGTGACATAATTTCTGGAAGCATGCATTAAAATACAGTATGTTCAGTTTCCAAAGATATGTGTGGCTTGGTACTGTAACTTGCCACCCAGAAAGGAGTGTGTCATTGTGGAATAAATCTGCAATAAACAAGAGTAGATTAATTATGTAGGTTGTACAAAAATCCACCAGTCACATAATTAGCATATGACCAAGGTAAACAAAAGAATGTGACCTAACTCCTCAGCTTAAACCAGGGGTATCAGAACTTAACGAGTGCACTTATAAAGGTACATTGCTCATTTAGAGTGATATTTACTGAGAAAACTTGTAAGAAAATGGGCCATCCTGGAAATGAGGTGGGATCACACATGTATGCCTTGGCACACACCTCAGCTAAACCTTGTTATCTCAGCTTAGGGAAAAGTGTGATTTATCTCAGCCTCTATATTACTATTATTGACACAAAAATAAGGCCCCAACCATGCAGAAAGCTAGGTCAAAACTACCTTCCCAAGTTCCCAGATCAGTTTCCAGCACCCTCAGCTAAGTGGTACATATTACAAAACCTAATTCCCTCTTTCAGTATGAAAGATAGTCTGACTGGCACATGATCATAGTTTATGTCTGTGAAAAAAACAGAACAAAAAAAAACGAGACGACCTCAGGAGTCAATCTTTTAAGACTTTTAAACATTATTACACTAGACAGTTCGCACTTTAAAGACCGTCGTAATCCTCGTATATCAGTATATGCGAGAGTATATGTGACTGAATATCGATCAAAGCTTCGTAGTTTGTAACCAAATATTTTGCGATATTGTGAATCACAGCTTGCTAAAATATAGACATAGTGAGAAATTTTACACTTTACCATGTGTATTGCATAGGAAGTTGTTTTATTAACAAATAGAGTGCCAGTTTCATCATTATGCTTATCAATTTCATGTCAAATTAAGGTAAAGTCTAAATATTAAAAAATTGAAATAGGAAAATTTGTCTCTTATACCCTTTGATTAAAATCCATATTCAAATCTCGTCTTTTCCCACATTTCTTGAGGTTTTAAATTTGTTTGTCGTCTTTCACGGGCGAGAATAACACGTACGACTTGCATATCTTTGTCCAAATAGTCAAAGGTAGAAAATTTATATCAAAAAAATTTTAAAAACCGATTCAAAACCACAAAAACTATATTATCTGCAAAACTTTTTTGCAAAACCCAGGGGCACAGAATAGGAAGTTATACTTCCTATTCTGTGCCAGGGGGGTGTGAAAACGGCAGTGGGCTCAGAATTGAGCCTGGTCAGTGGTACCTACCATGAAAATAAAGTAAGTGTTGTCATGGAAATGGCGTCATTTTGCCTGAAAATCCGCCATGTTTTTGGCTTCACTTCGATGACTGAACGAAGTATAGGAGCAGGTCCTCCAGTTATTATACAGCTCAGTGGCCTGAACCCACTGAGCTATAATATTACTGGAAGGCTAACTGCTATGATGAAGGCCTATGATTTGATGAAGCCAAAATAGTTTTTCTGAGTTATGAGCAGAAATACTTGACCCCAAACGTCGTGCTATATATCAAATTGAAGCTATTGAAAATTTCTATTTGGTGTGGAAATTTCACGACTTCAGCGAAAAGAAAAATATTTTAAAAATACAAAAACAACTGCAAAACGGCAAATTATCGGTAATTATGTTTGTAATATTTTGATATTTCCCTTTTAGCTAAAGTCTTGAAATTTCTACACCAAATAGCGTTTTTCAATAGCTTCAATTTGATATATAGCCCAACGTTCAGTGTTGAGTATTTCTGCTCATAACTCAGAAAAACTAAAATGCACTGGCTTCAATTTCCCCCCCTGAGTTAGCCTTCCAGTTTATTTATAGTTCAATGGTAGACCCCAGTGCTTCCATTTTCAAGGAAATTTCCTTTTCTAAGGAAATTCTAGTGTCGAAAAGGAAAATTCAAGGAAGAGAAAAAATCTAAGGAAATCTAAGGATTTTTTCTGAACAACTTAAATATTCATCCAAGTGCATTAGTGCAGACGAAATAAAAGTTTCACTATTTCTTGACTTTTTGAGTGAATTATCAATTATGTTTAATTAAAAATCTGTTTTTAACTTTTCCTCGTGTTTCCGAAAACTTTCGAAAGTTTTTGAGCGATGGGATTTAGTAACTTTTGGCGCCAAACGCTGTGAATAATTAATTATTTATATCAATGGGAAGGTATATGTTGTAAAAGCATAACAAATATTTAATTTTAAACAGTGTAATAGCCTGCGGTTTTTTAGCTAGCAATCATCTTTGTTAATTGTGCTATTTTCTGCCTTTAACATTGATTAAATCCTTTGTATCGCTACAAAAGCACTGCAAACCGCCTAATAAAATTTCAAGGAATTTTCAAGGAAATTATGTATACAATCTAAGGAATTTAGGGAAATTTTGATGATAAAAATGAGAAATTTTGATTTTTAAAATGGAAGCACTGGTAGACCCAGTCCTTTTTAATTTTTTTTTTCAAAATATGCACATTTTTTGATCAGAAAAATCTTGCCCAAAAATATTAGTTATACTACCAAATTTAATTTATATCAGTAGTATGATAAATGAATTTAATATTCGCAAAGCAAACAAATCACGAATTAGCAAAAAAATGCGAAAAACACGACCATAAGCATGAACGGTCAAAAAAATGCTAAAAACACGACCATAAGCATGAACGGTCTGAAAAACCGCACGTTTTAGGCTGCTTTTTCTGAGTTTTTGGAAGTTTAAGATAAAACTAAGACGTCATACCTCAGGAATTTTTTATACCCATGCAAAATACATCTGTATGCGAAGTTTCAAGAAGATTTAACGTTTTAAGGTCGAAAAAAAAGCATTTGAAAATTGACAAAAATATTGCCATATTCAAAGTGCTCATAGTGGCCAACAAGATGGCGATGACGAAAATAACATGACTTGAAAAACGCCAATTTATTTATGTTTAAGAGCGACTAAAACAAGGACTAAAAGCTCAGGATCAATAACAATACCTGGGGTTTAGTACAACATACGTTTTGGGACTGTCAAAATGTTTTATAGTATATATTTTTGAGTTGAACGGCGAGATTTCCTTCGGCACATCCAAACTTTCGTCATTTTTTCAAAACACAAAAGCAAAATTCCTTACTTTTTGCTGCAGAGAGATGTAAAACAGTCGGAACTAATCGGAAACTTGGTTTAAATCCCAAGTCATTGTTGTATTCCCATGGGAAAAGTGTTTTTCTTGCAAATTTTTGCTCGAAAACAAACTTTTGACAGAATTTTTTTCACTCCTCGAAACTCTCCTTAGTCCTTTTGAAAGCTGATTTTCCCGCTCGCCGGCTTCAACGAATCATAGACTTTCATCAGAGTGTATCTAAAAGTCGAGGGTCGAGAGTCGAGAGTAACGAATCATAGACTTTCATCAGAGTGTATCTAAAAGTCGAGCTTTCATCAGAGTGTATCTAAAAGTCGAGGGTCGAGAGTCGAGAGTAAAGGTCGAGAGTCGAGAGTAAAAGTCGAGAGTCGAGAGTAAAAAGTCGAGAGTCGAGAGTAAAAAGTCGAGAGTCGACAGCAAAAAGTCGAGAGTCGACAGCAAAAAGTCGAGAGTCGACAGCAAAAGTCGAGAGTCAACAAAAATGAAATGTCATCAGAATCAACAACGTCAAAACATTTTTAACACAATATATAGCCGTACGTTCCGTAACAACGGCTGAACTACAAACTTTCGCATATAAATATAGCTACAACAACAGTCAATAATATAAAAACGTGAACAAAAAAACTGCATGATACGAAACTAATCAGTATCATATGTGATGCTTTCATCTTGCTAAAAGTCATTTCATTAAATTTCGCTGCCTTTCAATGACAATGTAGCACATAAACGGAATTTTGACAGACAGTCGCAGATAAAATATTGTCTATTCTCATGACAAAATTTTGACAGACAGTCGCAGATAAAACATTGTCTATTCTCATGACATTGTTTAGTTCAACGTTTTTACCGAGAAACTTCAATGTTTGTGACATTAATCATTTGATGATTTCAATGCCGGATGATTCCAGCTATAGACTAATTTTGATCTAGGCAAGACATGAGGACAAAATCCATCACCACAGCTAGAAAGAGCATGCTAAAATTATTAAAATTGCAAAGTTTGCCCGCGAAAAATGTTGTAAAATGCGGAAAATATCACCTTCGGAATTTGCAAATTTTGTATTAATTTCTATTACGCGCAGGAAAATGCACCACTTTCGGCCCAAATATGGATTTTGTTCTTCTTGCCTAGATCAAAATTAGTCCATAGCTGGAATCATCCGGCATTGAAACCATCAAATGATTAATATCACAAACATTGAAGTTTCTCGGTAAAAACGTTGAACTTTGTCATGAGAATAGACAATGTCATGAGAATAGACAATGTTTTATCTGCGACTGTCTGTCAAAATTCCGTTTTGCTACATTGTCATTGAAGGCAGCAAAATTTAATGAAATGACTTTTAGCAAGATGAAAGCTTCACATATGATACTGATTAGTTTCGTATCATGCAGTTTTTTTGTTCATGTTATTATATCCAGGTGATCTTGATACGCGGAAAAATACTGGCACTAGTTGTCAAATAGAAATCCATTTTATGATTAAAACAACTGAATATCTCCTGTAATATAGTTTATTTCGATTCCATATTTTTGTCAGAGCTATAGTTCTCATAACCAAACATAATTACAAAATTTCAACTAGGTTTCATAAAGAATAATGAAAGATATAATTGTCTGAATACATCAAAATGGATTTCTATTCGGACAACCCTTTCTGAGCGCTGATTGGCTAAAATACGAACACGAGATCACCTGGCCATTATTGACTGTTATTGTAGCTATATTTATATGCGAAAGTTTGTAGTTCAGCCGTTGTTACGGAACGTACGGCTATATATTGTGTTAAAAATATTTTGACTTTGTTGTTTCTGATGACATTTTTGTTGACTCTCGACTTTTTGCTGTCGACTCTCGACTTTTTACTCTCGACTCTCGACTTTTTACTCTCGACTCTCGACTTTTACTCTCGACTCTCGACATTTACTCTCGACTCTCGACTCTCGACCTTTACTCTCGACTCTCGACCCTCGACTTTTAGATGGGTTAGGTTAAAACGCGGAAGCGGATGCGGAACGGAACGGATGCGGAACGGAACGGAACGGATATGGGGTTAAAATGCGGAACGGAACGGATATGCGGAACGGAACGGAACGGATATGGGGTTAAAATGCGGAACGGAACGGATATGCGGAACGGAACGGAACGGATATGGGGTTAAAATGCGGAACGGAACGGATATGGGGTTAAAATGCGGAACGGAACGGAAATGCGGAACGGAACGGAACGGATATGGGGTTAAAATGCGGAAGGGAACGGATATGGGGTTAAAATACGGAACGGAACGGATATGGGGTTAAAATGCGGAACGGAACGGATATGGGGTTAAAATGCGGAACGGAACGGAATATGGGGTTAAAATCCATCTGGTGGACGGGAAATCTGATTGGTTGATCAGCATCATGAAAGATTTTGATTGGTTGCAAGTTCATATAAACAATGGTTTTAAAAATAGCTCTGTCAAAGCGACAATTAAGCCCAATAAGCCGGTTAAAGACGAGCAAGTTTTCTTTAAGAATCTTTAAAACCCGGAATGAGAGAAGCCGGAATCTTTAAAACCCGGAATTATTACTGTAATTACTGCAATAATTTATTAATTTAATAAAGCCAAGTTTTGGCGGGATTCCTAAACTCCTTTGCGCATCGTGTCAGATCCTCGAACAAACAAGTAAGCAGTAAAGTAAAGAACCTCGAAAAATTTTGTGCAAGGCTGATATTCTATTATTCTGGAGGAAACACAGTGGGTTAGTTTTTACGGCGAACACTATTATCAATACTGTTGAATTGAAGCTCGATTTTTGATATACGTCTGGAAGTACCACATCATTTTCAAAATACTAGGCCGTTTCAATTTTAATAAGCTTTCCACCTGTGTCTGTTACTATAAAATGTTTTTAACTACATATTATGAAAGCTTCAAATGCGTGTGCTTACTAGACTTGCTCCAAGTCTCTCTTTGTGGAGACCCACTATATGGTACGTTACATGACGTACCGCTGAGGGGGAGAGGAGGAAAGAGAAGAGAGACTTGTAACATCTGGCAGCAGACATACTTCCGGCTGGTCAATTTCGACCAGCCGGAAGTAGATGGCCGCATTGACTTATCATGTGTTTAGGGGGGGGGGAGGCGACATCTGGACTTATTTGTTTAACATAAGTAATTTTGTATTCACGAGATTTCTTGTAGATTTCACATCACTTTTGACTGCGTGCATTTGGAATTTTGGGCATTATTTTTGCGATTTATTGTAAACAACGATTATAAGAAGAACGGATAAATTACAAATCAGCCGTATTAATCGTCATAAACCTCGATGACCACCAGGTTTTTGTGTTTGACAATTTGTATTTCATTAGATATTTATATGCAAGGTCAGTAACTATAAACATATAAAATGATCATTCTAATGAATTGATAAAACGAATTATATCTAATATGTACGGCCGCGTTTTTACACGGCCACTACTGAAGCGTTTAGCTTGATTGTTGAATAAATCGATGACTTGCTTAGTTGCTTTCTGTTTTGAGCTTAACCACCGTTTAAGCTAAACGGGCTTGATACAACTGGCCACAGACTCGGCCCCAGATAAACATTTTTGTATTATCGAGATCGAAACTATAGTAAATTGGAAACCGTGTCAATAATACAAAACGTACAATGAGCTTATGAACATGCGGAAAATTGTCACGCCCAAAATTTATACAAATTTTTAAAATTTGCCGCATGTTCATAAGTTCATTGTACGTTTTGTATTATTGACACGGTTTCCAATTTACTATAGTTTCGATCTCGATAATACAAAAATGTTTATCTGGGGCCGAGTCTGTGGCCAGTTGTATCAAGCTCGTTTAGCTTAAACGGTGGTTAAGCTCAAAACAGAAAGCAACTAAGCAAGTCATCGATTTATTCAACAATCAAGCTAAACGCTTCAGTAGTGGCCGTGTAAAAAACGCGGCCGTACATATTAGATATAATTCGTTTTATCAATTCATTAGAATGATCATTTTATATGATAACCGTTTATAGTTACTGACCTTGCATATAAATATCTAATGAAATACAAATTGTCAAACACAAAAACCTGGTGGTCATCGAGGTTTATGACGATTAATACGGCTGATTTGTAATTTATCCGTTCTTCTTATAATCGTTGTTTACAATAAATTGCAAAAATAATGCCCAAAATTCCAAATGCACGCAGTCAAAAGTGATGTGAAATCTACAAGAAATCTCGTGAATACAAAATTACTCGCGCTAAACAAATAACTCTGAAATGTCGCCTTCCCCCCCTAAACACGTGATAAGTCAATGCTGCCATCTACTTCCGGCTGGTCGAAATTGACCAGCCGGAAGTATGTCTGCTTGCCAGATGTTACAAGTCTCTCTTCTCTTTCCTCCTCTCCCCCTCAGCGGTACGTCATGTAACGTACAATATAGTGGGTCTCCACAAAGAGAGACTTGGAGCAAGTCTAGCACAACAGAGATCATCTTTGTTCTTAATTTGAACTATGCCTCGTTTTTTCGTCAAATAACTTTCCAAGTTCACAACATCACGTTTACGCCCAGTACCACCGTTAGGCATTTCCACATGGACCACGTTGACACTGACAGAGTCATCCGAAGTAAATTGATCATTAGACTGTACGACGCGTTCGACAGCTGCCAGGAAACGTTCAGGCGTCAGACGATCGCGTTGCAGGAAAGGCAAGGAAATGGATTTGTCCAGCTGATTCGAGTTGAGGATCAAGCGAACTTGATCGTGAGGTGCCATGTCACTCGTAAGTCGGTCAAATAAGTGTTGAAATGCGCGGTTCAACGTCGACATGACGTTCGACACCCCGTGCACGTCCAACGGGTTGAACTGGACAGTATAGTCTGTACCTAAAAACCGTAATACACTATTGTACTAACTGGACAGTATAGTCTGTACCTAAAAACCGTAATACACTATTGTAGGACAGTATAGTCTGTACCTAAAAACCGTAATACACTATTGTACTAAGTAATAACAATCAGAAAGACTATGGTTGGTAACAAGTAGCCTTAAACACCCAACATTTCACGAGGTGTTTTTACACTACAAGCCTTGGTCTAATGGCCAAGGAAAATGTGGCGCGTTTACACCATTGCGTTATTTTTATAGCAGTAATCATTATATAGCTTACTGTAACATGATTACTCTGTAATATGGAATAATTTGGATACCTAAAAAACGGGAGGTTGTACAAACAACACTAATAGAGAGCTCAAGATCTATGACGCGCCAGCTCAACTCAGTTCAAGAATGAGCTCTAAGACGTACAAACAACACTAATAGAGAGCTCAAGATCTATGACGCGCCAGCTCAACTCAGTTCAAGAATGAGCTCTAAGACGAGAGAGCTCAAGATCTATGACGCGCCAGCTCAACTCAGTTCAAGAATGAGCCCTAAGCAATTGCATTACTGTAATAAATGTTTGAAGATTTTTCAAATAACCTTAAAAACTGCCAATTGCATTACTGTAATAAATGTTTGAAGATTTTTCAAATAACCTTAAAAACTGCCAAGTTTGACTAAAGCGATGCAGTGTTTGCTGTAATTTCGACTTTAAGACGGCTTTAGGGTCGCAATAAGCGTTCACCTTGCGTGAAAGTCGTGATAATGCTTAGTTTAACGTTTTGTTTAGCACGACAAAGCCTTTGAAAATACCCCTGAGACCACGAATTATTGATAGTTTTTGTCTTGCACAACAATTTTTTTTTTTCACAAGCGCGTCGTTGAGCCAGCCGCGTCGTAGGTCTTAAGTTCGCTATTTACCGGATTGTACCACTCGAAACATTTAGCTACAATTCTAATCATAAGCCCTGTAAATACTAAGGCTTCATTTGAGAGTTATGACCATTTATAAAAAGCTAACTTGTTGGACATCCTTCGTATAGCCAACTACAGATGTACATATAAGCAATAAACACAACTCTTATAAGCCCCGGTTTACACTATACCGGATTCGCTGGTCACTACATCTTCTTTTGCCGTTACGGAGCAATGGCTAGTAGCAAATGCTTATTAGTTTGACAGAATTGGCATGTTTATTTGGGGCTCTGAGATTAAAAATCTTCACAGCCTTTCGATACCTACGAAATTTGACCCACTCCGATAGCAATCCGGTATAGTGTAAATGGAGCCTAATAAAAACGAAACCTCAGTCGCACATAACAATTATATCCCACACGTAGCCGATGTTACGCTTAAAAATATAAAAACAGTTTAATGTGTACCTGTCGTCCTGAATTTCCTCACGTTGACTTGCTTGGCTGATTTAATAGTGAAATACTCCTCTGGTCTTTGGCGTTTTGAGGGGGCGTGATCACTGGCGTGCCTTCGCTTGCTCCCTTCACCTATTTGGTTTTCTGGCGGTTCAGGCATCTGTTCGAGTTCGCATAAACCATTATCATTGGCCCAGTCTTCGTTGAACAGGCGACGTTGATCCTCGGTCCAGTTTGCCATCATATCAGGATCAACTCCAACCGGATTCTCCCGTTCAATATCTTCGGCCATCGCGTTAGTCCAAAATATAATGCGCTGTTGAAGAACAGCTTCCTTCTGCTCATCAGTAAGCACAAACGACTCTTGGAGAAAGTCGAGTTCACTTTCAGCTTCACAAGCTTTGATAAGATCCGACATATTAATCTAGAAATATCATAAACATATTAATCTAAAACTATTGTAAACATATATTCAAAAACAAATTTTATCCAGCCTATGACTCTGAAACTATCGTAAACATATATTCAAAACGCTACGTTTCCTTACCGAATCAGCCATTTTAAAAAAACAATCCAACGCAATCCAAAAGATCCAGAACCAGACAACACTTGAGAAAGAGACCACTCGCCAAAATGCAACAGTGAGAAATGAAACGTGTGTTTGATACACGATATTTATAATCTCTGATAATTTGTTTGGTCGCGCTACTGTGTTGTGCCGCTAATTGGTCTCGTTACTGTAATGCTAATCGATCGCGTTTGGCCCATACCGGCCCGCGTTAATTGGTCGCGCTACCCGTCACAGATCGCGTTTGGCCCATACCGGCCCGCGTTAATTGGTCGCGCTACCCGTCACAGTTGGCCCAGACTTGCCCGCGTTAATTGGTCGCGCTACCTGTCACAGTTGGCCCAGACTTGCCCGCGTTAATTGGTCGCGCTACCTGGCCCAGGGTTAGGGTTAGGGCCAGCAAAGTTACGTCACATATCTTGCATACTAATTACTTTCGGAGCAGCGTGCCCAGGGTTAGGGTTAGGGCCAGCAAAGTTACGTCACATATCTTGCATACTAATTACTTTCGGAGCAGCGTGACGTCATTGGCGGCATCCCTTTGAACTCCATATGGGGGGGGGGGTATTACTACTAACAAAGACATGTACTTCTATCACTCTGAGGCTTATATTATGTTTTGTGACATATGTGTTCTCTACTTTTCACTATTTTGGTTATTTTAATTGACGAGACCATGATAATCAATATCTTTTATAATTCGGTTTCGTCTCCGTCGCCTCGAGCAGAAAAAGGTATTTTGAACAGCGAAAGATTACTCCTTCGACTTGTTCCACAGCCATACAAAGCGCAGTTGGCACCTGGCATTGCATGCCAGAGGTAAAAAATGTAAAATTCACAAATTCATTGCATGCCAGAGGTAAAAAATGTAAAATTCACAAATTTAGATCAAAGAGAGATTTTGTTAAGACTTTTCGAAAAGAAGCTAGTCGCCGCAATACAATACTCTATTGTGTTTTGTCGCCATGTGTACTCTGCCGATCACGTGACGGAAATAACTGGAAACCGAACATAATTAGTAAACCCCGCCCACTCTCCTAACCATCTCAGTCTATTAACTGTGGTCAAACGTATAAACTTTTATAAACTTGCGATTTGCGAAGGTTGCTGTTTCCATGCGAAATTCCTTGTAAAATTGTTCAATTTTCCCGAATTTTCCTCAAAATGGAGGGCTATTTATGGATAATTTGGGTCAAATTGGCAGGAGCCTTATGGATAATTGGGGGAAAATTAGGCAGCTCATTAATATTCTATTTTGTGGCTATCGACGATTGGAGATCCACCACAAATGTGAGCCGAAACCTATACTCGCTGGGGCACAAGGTGCCCCAGCGAGTAATAAAGCTTTAAAAGGTATCGGAATGATACGTGGTATGAAGATATGCTCCGGCAACAGTTTTTGAAAACGTTTATAAGGCTAGAGTACTTCCTTATTTTGACCATTGCAGTTTAGTTTGGGAAAACTCTAGCGTTTACCTGCAAGATAAATTGCAGAAAATGCAAAATAGAGCAGCTAGAGTAATTACGGGGAAACCTTACGATACAAGAATAAGTGATATGCTAAATGAACTAGTTGGTTGGCAACCATTAGCTGAACGAAGGAGATCTCAGAAAATGATATATATGCATAAAGTTAAAAATAAGCAATTCCCAGAAATCATATCTAGCATGTTCCATATTAATAGAAACGACAACTACAACCTATGAAATAATAATGTCGATTATGCACTACCAAAACCTGAAACAGATTTCATGAAAAAAGCATAAGTTATTCCGTAAGTCTATGGAATAGCCTCCCAAAAGCCACTAAATTAAGTAAACGACGTTTCTATTCGGCAATTAAAACAATTCTCTCCAGCTGATTATAATGAATAGGCGAAATGTGTGAACAGTAAATAGAATCTAATTATGTCAGTTGTTTGTAGATAGCTCCTGTATTGTGTTAGGTTAGTTCTTTAATGTCTTTTTAGGCCATATATTTTTTATTGTATTACTGTAACAGGGCCCGCGGAGCGTATTAGAGAGTGGGGGGGGGGGGCTAAATCATCAATAAAACCCCCAATTAATTAATTTAGAAAGTTTCATTTAGATTTCTATTTTAATAATTTTGGCTGTCAAAAAAAGTGAGGGGCTAAAGCCCCCCCAGCCCCCCCCGTCTCCGCGGTCCCTGTGTAAACGGCCCCTTGGAAATCAGATGTTATTAGATCTGAAGGGGTTACCGTTTTCAATGAAGATTAAATAATAATAATAATAATAATAATAATAATAACAATAAAGTATGAGATTCTACGCTGCAAAACGTTCAGCAAATTGAACAAAATAACATGGTTTTTGCATGTCAACATAAGGGAATATGACCGCAGATTCCCTCTCCCTGAGCGTTTGTCTTACTCCCAACCACAGCAATCTTCCCCTGCTGATGATCATCGTTCGCAAGGCTTTCATTGTTGATGCCTTCAGGAAAATAAGCCCTTCAGTAGAACAAAGGAATCATCCCTGAAATAGCCTGCTCTTAATATTACATGCTCTTAATATTACAATATCTACAGCCTGAAAGCGGTAGAATTGAAAACCGATATCATTTTCTCACAACTGTACACGGACAATAATGAGCTTTCCATATCTTCCACAACAGTTGTGAGTCGTTATAGAAAATAGATTCGAACAGGTATTAATTAGACACTGAGGTCTGAGCTTATTTTATTGTTTTAATACTATGTTCTATTACTATTACATAAAGTTTAAATTCTATATTCCCCGAGCCAACGGCGTGGAGCGCCGTTCCGGGCGAGGGTACTAATAAGCTTTAGTATAAATTTCCAGGTGACTATTGATTTTTCTGCATTCTGATTGGTCAAGATTCACTGTCTCTGAAGTGATAGTCACTGGTCAGTGACTATAACTTTTTTTTCAAAATGGCTGCTCGTTTTGCCGTAGTAACAGAGGAGGAAATTGCCAAAATTAAAGAAGATAGCATTCCGAAAAAACCCAAACAAGCTACAAAATATGGTTTAAAAATATTTCAAGGTAAAATATTAAACTTTACGTGCTTTTATTTGGAAAAAAACTGGCTTAGTCGCAACGCGACACAGAGCCGTGTCTGAGATTTAAATTTTGTAAACAAACTATTTATAGCGAAAATAAATTTATTTGAAGTGAATTTTTATAAAGTTGTGTGGATTATTGTTTGTAAACACCTGGAAATTTATACTAAAACAATTAGTCGCCTCAGGCTCGGTGATTACAAGCCAATATTCACTTCGCCTTCGGCTCAGTGAATATAGGCTTGTAATCACCTCGCCTTCGGCGACTAATTGTTAAATACTAGTAAGGGTACTAGTAAGCCCGGGCGAGGGTACTAATTCCGCCCGGCTATTTACACCCGGGGAAACGAAAGCATCAGCCAAGTCTAAAGTTCATCAATGATCGCGGGCGTGGGTCACCAACGAAGTTTCGGTGGGTGGTCATCCTCACTGATCTCAAAAATATGGTGGATTGTCATGAATAGCGCACACTGATTGGTCAAATTTAAAGTTTGTATTATAACGACTGCATGACGACTGCGAAATAGCAAACATTTCTTGCTTTGATGATTGATGAATGACGATTTCTTGCAAATATATTTATTTTTGCAAGATTTTGTGAATTTCAAAAGCTTTTTAAGCCAATAAAGGCGAAATAATTACTAAAAGGAGTAAAGGCACCAACGTTAACGAAGGTAGATTTGTTTTAAATATTGATGTATTGTTCTCTTTATAACGGCTTTGAAATTGATCGTTGCGTATATTTTAAATGAAAAAGACAGCATAAAATTTCAGTGTTTAATCTTTATTGATTAACCTTTTTTTATTATATTAAAAAAGAAAGCGACGTTGTTTGAATTAGCCTCCTGCGCAGACGTTGTTAGTGGCCGAGGCCCCACCTAAAGTCTGCTCACATTGGCTATACATTTGACTTCCCGGCAATTAACCAATCACAATCATGTACACGGTAATTGGAACATCGACCTTCACTGACTTTGACAAACATGGCCTATTTATATCAGCAAGTCTGTAGTATTTTTAAATTTGAAAGCCTTAATGCCGCGCATCAGGCTTTTCATTCTATAATAAACGAAATCAGGGATGTTTTCGTAAATCTCACAACTGGCTCAGGAAATCGCTTATTTATCACGCCGTTACCGAAGCTATTCGATGTAATATTCAGATTTAAATATTTAAACAAATGGTAAACATGAACACATTTAGTAATCGTGGTTTCTCCATTGGCATTGATAAATTTAACACGAGATCAGAAAACTACACGATCTAGGAGTCAGTGCTGTGTCATTATTAAGTGGAATCGAGAATGATGAAGAAGCAAGGCATTGGATCGAAGAAGGGAACTATTCTGTATTATATAGGCTAGCACAGCATGCAGAGATATTGTTGAAGACAAAGTGAATATCAGAATGGTTTGTGCTGCTTTTGGCTATTGATGCATGTAGCTCGTGAAATTCTCAAAGTCACAGGAATAATCGATCGGCTTTGACCATTTTAATAGTTGTTATTTTATATTGTCTTTTCTTTTTATACCTTGCCTCGTATTATCGGCTATTGCTTATTATATGAACCATTCTGGTTAACATACATACCCCAACCCTCTGATGTAAACCCTTCATAATTGAAATGCTCATATACACTTGCATGCTAGCACGACATGCAATAGATAATATGCGGCAATGCATGTAGCTATAGCAAGACAAATTCAATTTGATAAGCAATATAAAATATTAACGACTATTAAAATGGCCACAAAAGCGAACACATCTTTAGGATTTATTATAACACATATACATTTTGTTGTTACTAAGCATTCGTCCCCATCGTTCGGTCCTCAACAACTGATGACTCTGCTGCGCCATATAATACAGAATATTTCCCTTCTTCCAATGCCTTCGCTTCTTCATCACTCTCGATTCCACTTAATAATGACACAGCGCTAACTCCTAGATCGTGTAGTTTTTTTGACTTGATCTCGCATTAAATTTATCAATGCCAATGGAGAAACCACGATTACTAAATGTCTACATGTTTACAATTTGTTTAAATATTTAAATCCGAATATTACATCGAATAGCTTTGGTAACGGCGTGATAAATAAGTGATTTCCTGCGCCAGTTGTGAGATTTACGAAAACATCCTTGTTTTCGTTTATAATAGAATGAAAAGCCTGATGCGCAGCATTAAAACTTTCAAATTTAAAAGTACTACAGTCTGTAGTCTACAGATTTGTTGAATATAAATAGCCCATGCATGTGAAGGTCAGTGAAGGTCGATGTTCCAATATCGTGTACATGATTGTGATTGGTTAATTGGTGGGAAGTCAACGTCTGCGCAGGAGAATTTGAAATCATTTTATTTCAAACTCAAAGTTTTCCGATAAAGCCTTTAAATTAAAGGCAGTTTAGTTTTATAAAGAACATTTTATTAAAACGTCTTGCGAAGCGTTTGAGGTTGAATTTTAAATTAAATTGAAACTTATATTACGTATAATGACATACATAACATATATATGTTTGGGAAAATAAAAATATTGTAATTAAAAGTGATATTCATTAGGAGATTTTTCATATATAAAAATATTCTTAACAAAATTATCGTGTTACCATGACAACTACTTTAAATACTTCATGTTCGGAAAATACAATGATTTTGTCAGCAAGGCGAGGGGTTTCTGCATGCATGTATTTTCTAGTTTTATAAAGAACACTTTAAAACGTTTTGCGAAGCGTTGGTGGTTGAATTTTGCCTTAAATTGAAGCTTATATTACGTATAATAACATACCTAAAAGAATATGTTTGGGAAATTGGTAATTTTGTAATTAAAGTGACATTTTTAGGGAATTTTCATTTGTAAAAATATTCTTAAAAAATTACCGTGTTACCATGACAACTACTTTAAATACTTCATGTTCGGAAAATACAATGGTTTTGTCAGAAGGCGAGGGTTTCTGCATGCATGTATTTCTAGTCTATTAATTTAATACTGTTATAGTTCAAAGTAAAACTTAATATGTTATTTTGTGTTGTTTATCAATAATAACGTTGCGACAAAGTTAGCGACGTTTTGAATTTTGGGAGCAACATTTTCAATTTTGGCAACTTTTGGGCAACTTTTCCCCATTTTAGTGAGCAACGTTTGCTCAAATCAGGAGCATAATCTATAAAGGCCTGGTAGGGAGCCACCTCAAGAGCAGTTTTGTGACATTAATTTTCAATTCATACCTGTAAAAACTGTGAATAATTTTTATTTCATATTTCTCTTCTGTTGAAGAGCAAAAATAAGAAAAACTCCGAAAATATAATTTTGACGTTCTTTATTTAGATTTCTTGTTTAATTATTAAATGCGTGCGGAATGCACGCGGAGTCATATTCGCGCAGATTAACCTCTAATCCGCACATTGTGCCAATTAAT
This sequence comes from Paramuricea clavata, assembly GCA_902702795.2. Taxonomy (NCBI): domain Eukaryota; kingdom Metazoa; phylum Cnidaria; class Anthozoa; order Malacalcyonacea; family Plexauridae; genus Paramuricea; species Paramuricea clavata. The sequence continues at coordinate 27,216 of CACRXK020002222.1, forward strand.
ATTGAGTTTAAGAACCCCGGTTTCGGTGTACGGGTTATTAGTTTTAACTGATGTCTGTAATTCGATCATACTTTTTCTGTTTTCTTGCAATATACAATGATGTAATGCGAAAAATGTGCACCTTAATTACGAGTAAAGGTATAGGCATCGACGAAAATATTGCTAACCAAAGTCATGCTACCCGTACCCGTACACGGAAACCGGGGTGTTTTAAACTCACTAATGGTTAATCGGCACGGAGTTTAACGAATCAGAATCGAGTAAATTTACTAAAATGATTTTATTCGGAAAATCAATTCCTATTTATTTGAAAACATTTCAACAGTTATTTTGAAATTTAACAGATTGCCTGAATGGCAGCCACATGGGAAAATGTGTTGCAAGGTTATGATGTGAATCGTTTCGACGGTGATGTTAGAGAAGATCTGCTCTGTTCTGTTTGCCATGATGTGCCAAAGGACCCAAGGCTTTGCCAGAATAGAGACCATCTATTTTGCTTTGATCATATCTCACGACATCTTCATGAAAATTCTCACACATGCCCAGTGTGCAGAGATCCTCTGACCCCCGAAACCCTGAGACGTCCTGAAGGATTTTTGAAGAATTATTTAGATGATCTGAGAATCAAGTGTGACCACGATGATCGAGGTTGCCCTGACATTGTACGGCTTGAACATCTTCATATTCATGTCAATCAATGTGGATTCGCACCTGTTATGTGTGAGAATGACGGATGTGGGGTGATTGTCAATAAAAGAGATCAAGAAAATCATGAAAAAAATCTTTGCCAATTTAGAATCACCAAATGTCATGACTGTACAGACATTAAAGCAAGTCAAAATGAGATAAAAGTTCAGATTACACAAATGGAGGATCAAATAAAGGTAACATCAAACTTTAGTTTTCCCTTTTTCGGCGTATATGACTTATATGGCAATCTTTATAAACCGGTTATAAATTTTACAAGACTCCTATTTATGGTTATTCAGTTAGAACATTGACCGTAGTTCGTCCAAATGTCAAATATGATGATTTTAGGCATCTCACTCGATAATTATAGAACTAACAGTTGTAGGGTTTTTGTCTCAGAGCCGACGGCGCGAAGCGCCGTGCGAAGGTACTAATCCCCCGGCTATTTACACCCGGGGAAACGAAACCTTTAGCGAAGTCTAAAGTTCACCAATGATCGCGGGCGTGGCCCACTGTGCGTAGGTGGTCATCCTCACTGATCTCAAAAATATGGCGCTGTCATGAATAGCGAACACTGTGATTGGTCTTTCATGATTGGACAAATATGGCGCTGTCATGAATAGCGAACACTGTGATTGGTCTTTCATGATTGGACAGTCATGAATAGCGAACACTGTGATTGTTCCAATTTAAAGTTTGCATTATAACGACTGCATGACGACAGCGATACGAAATAGCAAATATTTCTTGATTTGATGATTGAATTTAAAGTTTGCATTATAACGACTGCATGACGACAGCGATACGAAATAGCAAATATTTCTTGATTTGATGATTGATAAATTTCTTGCAAATATATTTCATTTTTGCTCGCATTTTTGCAAGATTTTGTAAATTTCAAGAAAGAAAGGACGAAAGAATCGGCTATACAGAAGGGAGCCGACGTTAACGAAAGTAAGTTTGTTTTAAATATTGATTTTATAATTGCTTTAAAACCCGACGGCCTTTGCGTATATGAAACAACTATAAAACAAGACAGCATATAATTTCAGTGTATCTTTAATATTGATTCCTAATATTGATATCATACCTAACATACATATGTTGGGTATGATTATTTTGTAATTAAAAGTGATATTTTTAGGCGATTTTTCATTTGTAAGAATATTCTTAAAAAATTATCGTGTTACCATGACAACTACTTTAGATACCTCATGTTCGGAAAATTCAATGATTTTGTCAGCAAGGCGAGGGTTTCTGCATGCATGTATTTTCTAGTAGAATAGTATATAGTTCCATTTTTCGCATGCAGCTGCTTCTCGGTAGATCTGAAAAATTGTGACTGATATATTCCGATCGAATTTCCGCCTTGAAAACCTCTTCAACTGTCAGAATGTTATACTGTGCACGATATCTGAGATAATATTTTAACATTAATATTAATTGTAATTCAGGAATCCCAAGCAAGAATAGAAGTTCGTGTCGAGGAAATTAAAGTAAGGCAAGATTTGTTATTTATTCTTAGTTTTGCAGTTTTGGATATCTATTTGGGAAAAAAATTAAATACAATAGAACCCCGCTTGAACTCTTAAAGGAAACGAAAAATTGTTCGACTTAGTGGGGGTTCGCTTGAACGAGGGTGGTGCTTACTTCGTTTATTAGGTTAATAGTTAAAAAAGTTTTAAGCAGTTCGTTATGTTAGTCATATCGTCTAATTTTTCTTTCGACACACCTAATTAAATTTTATTTCTAATTGTAAAATTGTTAAAATCTGATTAGAAACTAAGACACTCAAGGTATGGCATAATAATTATGCCTATTCTCGGAAAAGCCCTGGAACGCCATTAATGAAGCAGATTGTACAACCTTGTCCAACACCGCATCAAGAGATCTCAACATGGCTTGCTAAGATTATTTTGTGCGTTTGTTGGTGTTATGTACTCAGGTGAATATGATGTTTGTGATGTTACTCTAAGTGTGCATCCACACCGCCAGGCAAGCTGAAAAGTTAGCTTGGCCACGTTAAGTTCACGATTATGTGTTATCCGACATACCAAGAGATAATATCAATCCAACATATTCCACCGAAAGGATATGACTTGCCAGCTAAGCTATGTCCCCTAAATTAATATATATATATATATATATATATATATATATATACAGGGTGTATAAAAATTCTCAAACTCAAATTTTGTGGACCAGGGAGGTGTGTCTTTTCCAACAAATTAAAAATGGCTCGCGCACAAAATTTAAAAGATGTAATCATATTTTGAGTTTATAGATGGAAACTTTGTCGGGTTTTTAATTACTGTACAAAATTTCAGACAATTTGGTTTAGTTTAAGCCCTTTAACTATTTATATTATTCTAATAAATCAGCTTTTCGCATGCTTAATTAATGCCTTTACCTAATTTGCATATTGCTGACATATGCAAATTAGGCAAATGCATTAATTAAGCATGCAAATAGCTGATTTTTAGGAAAAATGTAAATTTGCGTGAATAGTTCAAGGGCTTAAACTAAATCAAATTGTCTGAAATTTTGTACAGTAATTAAAATCTCGACAAATCTTCCATCTATTAACTCAAAATATGATTACAACTTTTAAATTTTGTGCGCGAGCCATTTTTACTTTGTTGGAAAAGACACCCCCCCTGGCTCACAAAATTTGAGTTCAAGAAATTTTTTTCATTATTCTACATTATAAGTACCCAGAAGCTATATATATAAAAAGCTATATATATATATATATATATATATATATATATATATATATATATATATATATATATATATATATATATATATATATATATATATATACCAAATATGTATTTAGAATCATATATGAGTAGAGTGCTCGATATACCGAAGTATAGAGCTAATATAGATAAAGATAAAATAAACCTGGTTTACTTCATTTAGTGAATAAATCTTATGAAGTAAACCAGGTTTATTTTATCTTTATCTATATATATATATATATATATATATATATATATATATATATATATATATATATATATATATATATATATATATATATATATAATTGATGGTGACACTTTGCATGCGTTCATTTACTTGATTTGCATTTTATCTTAATTTTTTGTATAATACAAGATAGGCCAACAAATTTGCAAAAAATTAAAATTTCTGATGTATGTTAATTGACACTAATTTAGGAACAAGATGACGAAATCAAACAATATCAAGCCCAGACAAGAGAAGAATTCAACGAAATGAAAAATAAAATCGCAGGAATTGAAAGAAAACAAGATGAAATGAAGGTAGGCAAAATTAATCCTTTCCGTAGTTGCACGAAAATGAATTTAATAGTTGTGTATGGTGTCCTAGGAGAGACATCAACATTTTTGTTTCATTTTTAAATTTATTTGCATTCAATTTACATTTAATGTATTTTTATTTTTAAAATTTATCTTTTTCTTGTTTCTATTTTGTTTTAAATTATTTTAAAACGTTTCAACTCAATTGGTTTTAATTTTAAAATTAATGATGTCTCTTCTCGGACATAACGATTTAAAAAAAAAATCCTCATGTCCGAGAAGAGACATTACGTCACAGATTAAATATGACCAGATGTGAAACTTAATAGGACTTTGTCACAGAATAAAGACATACAGAAGGTCGACTCGAGTAACTGCTGCCACGCCATAATTCGTCATGAAAATACTGACGCCATGGTCCTAGCCAGCGCGCTTATGAGAGGCATTCCCCCCTGGACTTCCGACATTTTGAATATTATCACGGGGGTGAATGTTTCTCAAACGCGCACTGGCTAGGGCATGGCGTCAGCATTTTCATGACGAATTACGGTTACGCCAAAATCATTGGAAAATCATAGGAAAAACCAAAAAGTTGGGCAACTGTGTAGCCTATTCTGTGACTTCGTGTCCTCAAATTTCCCTAGATGTACATACACGTCATGCTCATGCCATCATGGCGATCACATTTGCTAGCAAAATGGCGTCCTGAAAAACACGAACTTTTGCACTTTATTGCGGCCTTTTTGGATCGAAATTTTTGGATTAAACAATCAATGTTGAATGTTGTTGAAAAGTGTTGAAAGCATTTTTAAAAGCAAGACGTATTACCAAATGACAAATTATCACGCGAGCGACACTTGATAGGAAGATGGCGACCGTGGGACAACTTTTTACTGAAGTTACACATCTGTTCTTTATCTGTGATTATATCTATATAGCTAAGTGCATGAACTTGATTTACCGCTGCCCACGATTGTCAGATGAGGCGCATGCTCTCCCCAGTCTCTCTGCGGCAGTTAGGTCAAACTGAAAGCATGGCGGACGAAGGCCTAGTGAGTTCAAGAAGAACCAGAAGATTATGGCAGCAAAGAGGACAAGAAAAAGAGAACGAAACAAACTTGGAAAGGGTAAAGACCGGCTCTCGTACCTGAAAAATTAACAATTCAGCGATTATCAGCTCAAGTTAAAGGATCTTCCCAAAAGTATGCCAGAATGGGGCCTTTAGTGTGACTATATATTGTTTGTGGATAAATCGTACAAAAATTGTACCATTAAGGCTATGTTTACATTGTATCGGATCAGTTTTTGTTTCGTTCGCGAAAAGTTACGGCCCGAGTGTAAACAGCTTCCGCCCCGCCCATCTATGCCGTCGTATTTTCTTCTATATATTATTAGAATAGTAAGTTGTTGTTTGCCAGATTCCATCCGAGTCACGCATTGAACCGAAATTGCTCCGATTGGTGTTTACATTACAATGAGAGCGTTGCAAAAACCGATCCGATACACCGCGCACCACTTCGAAGAGCGAACCGCCGCACCACCGATACACCGCGCACCACTTCGAAGAGCGAACCGCCGCCCCACTGTTCGTTGCAGAAATTGAGACGATAACAACATTTCATATGTAAACAGAAGCCCTATCAGGTATGATTTTTGCGTCGGACGCAAAGTGATCCGATACAATGTAAACATAGCCTAAGATTCTTTAATTCGTTTAGATTTTCGATAGGTGGTCCTCGCTCAGTTTCTAGTATATTACAATCAAACCCGTTCATGTTGAAACCAGCAATACAAGCCCTTCTCGCAACATCAATAGATGGTGGTGCACACATGTCGTCTTCCAAAACATTTTAAAGGGTAAAAACATTAAAAAACATTGTACTCTTTTTAAAAGCCCCATTCTGGCATACTTTTGGGAAGATCCTTTAACTTGAGCTGACAATCGCTGAATTGTTCATTTTTCAGGTACGAGCCGGTCTTTACCCTTTCCAAGTTTGTTTCGTTCTGTTTTTCTTGTCCTCTTTGCCGCCATAATCTTCTGGTTCTTCTTGAACTCATCTTCGTCCGCCATGCTTTCAGTTTGACCTAACTGCCGCAGAGAGACTGGGTAGAGCATGCGCCTCATCTGACAATCCTGGTCAGCGGTAAATCACGTTAATGCACTGAGCTATATAGATATAATCACAGATTAATGAGAGATGTGTAACTTCAGTAAAAAGTTGTCCCACAGTCGCCATCTTCCTATCAAGTGTCGTTCGCGTGATAATTTGTCATTTGGTAATACGTCTTGCTTTCAAAAATACTTTCAACACCTTTTCAACAACTTTAATTGCTTTCAACAACTTTAAACATTTAACATTGATTGTTTAATCCAAAAAGTTCGATCCAAAAAGGCCGCAATAAAGTGCAAAAGTTCGTGTTTTTCAGGACGCCATTTTGCTAGCAAATGTGATGGCATGAGCATGACGTGTATGTACATCTAGGGAAATTCGAGGACACAAAGTCACAGAATAGGCTACACAGTTGCCCAACTTTTTGGTTTTTCCTATGATTTTCCAATGATTTTGGCGTAACCGTAATTCGTCATGAAAATGCTGACGCCATGCCCTAGCCAGTGCGCGTTTGAGAAGCATTCACCCCCCTGATAATATTCAAAATGGCGGAAGTCCAGGGGGGAATGCCTCTCATAAGCGCGCTGGCTAGGACCATGGCGTCAGTATTTTCATGACGAATTATGGCGTGGCAGCAGTTACTCGAGTCGACCTTCTGTATGTCTTTATTCTGTGACAAAGTCCTATTAAGTTTCACATCTGGTCATATTTAATCTGTGACGTAATGTCTCTTCTCGGACATGAGGATTTTTTTTTTAAATCGTCATGTCCGAGAAGAGACATCATTAATTTTAAAATTAAAACCAATTGAGTTGAAACGTTTTAAAATAATTTAAAACAAAATAGAAACAAGAAAAAGATAAATTTTAAAAATAAAAATACATTAAATGTAAAATGAATGCAAATAAATTTAAAAATGAAACAAAAATGTTGATGTCTCTCCTAGGACACCATAGTTGTGAAAAAAAATGTCTACGTATTCTAGATCTCGGCAGTTCCGCGGCAATTATATATTATTCCATTCAACGATGATTTGAAATGTATATAAAACACAAATAGGTTAATTTCAAACCCAGCTAGAATTTTGAATATGCATTTAGTTGTTGCCAGTGACCTTGATATTCTGTTAGTATAATCTGCATAGACCTTATTCATAAATCGCAATCGGGTCCTCATACTTTATCACAGGAAACGGTAATAAACGCAGGAAAATTTGCAAAATGTTTTCTGCTGTCCACTATGGAAGTTTTTTTTTTGAGAATATTACTACTTTTTTCGAAAATATTGTGTATAAAACTGAGCTTAAAAGTTTGAAATAATACACTTCTTAGAAAATATATATATGTTATTTACCGGCTGGGAGGTCCGTACTGAAGAATGTTTTCCCGAGGTCCCAGAAGCGGCCCGAGACTGAAGGTCGAGCGACGCTTCTGAGACCGAAGGAAAGTATTCTTCAAGTATATGAACCGACCTCAACGGTAAATAACGTATTTATTTTTTTGCCCGATGCTTAATTAAATTCTTAAAAACTCCAGTGTTGCGAAATAGATTTGAGATCAGTTGTGTTTACTAGCCTACTTTAATTCAGTGCTTTATCCAAGCTTGGCTGATATCTTGCTAAAACGACACGATAAAAAGCCTTTATTTTTGATGCAATATAGATGCGTACTTTTCTACTCAACAAAAGAATAAAAAGGTAAAGCGATAAAAAATATTTATTTTCCTAAAAACATGCTTCAAAAATGTTCTTTCGACACGCAGCAACAAATTGTACTTGCCGAAAACATTGTGTTCATGACAACATTTATAAAAATATATGACTGAAACATTTAGCACTGTCATTTCGATACCTATATGTCAAAGAAAGACTTGTTTTTTTTCTATTTAGGTCGGAAAACAAGAACATTTCGGGCTTGACACTAAATCTATTGAATCAGTTCACCTTATTTTTCTATCTTTAGTAATTAGTATCGATAGGGAGGATTTTTAAACTTTTGGATAACTTTTTCGTTTTGAAAATTGTCTTCACTCCTCGGTTTGTTTTGGCGCGAAACGTGAGAGGTCCGTAACGTGTGTGAGAGGTCCGTAACGTGTAATACGGACCTCTCGTAAACCAACCAGAAGGCTCCATTTACATTACGGACCTGGGATTACGGACCGGAAAAAAAAATAAAACGCCATAATTAACGTAAAAGGTGCTGGGGGTCAATCGGAAAAGGAAACCTTTTTATTTTTTCCGGTCCGTACTCCCATGTTCGTAATGTAAATGGAGCCTTTTGATTGGTTGACGAGAGGTCCGTATAACACGATACGGACCTCTCACACACGTTACGGATCTCTCACGTTACGGACCTCTCATCGAGGAGTGAAGACCGCATGATTTTCAAACTCAAAAAACAATTCGAAATAAGCTGAAAAGCCCTCCCTATCGATACTAAAGATGGAAGAAATAAGCTGAAATGACCTCAATGGATTTCGTGTCAAACCCAAAATGTACTTTTTTCGACCTAGATGCGCAAAAACAAATATTTCCTTGACGTATACAAGTATCGAAAAATCAGTGCCAAATGTTTAATGTCAAAAACTCAGCATATATTCAGCTAAATTTCGAAAAATGCAGATTAAAATACAAATACTGGAACCAAGGACTTATTCTAAAACATACAAATTTAAAAAAAATACCTTCAAACATGACTTCTAGTCCCATTTCAGTCATATAATTATTCTTTTATAAATGCTGTCATTGTTGTCGATCGGCATGTACAATTTGTTGCTCCGTGTCGAAAGAACATTTTCGAAGCATGTTATTACGCTAAAAATATAAAAAAATAAATAGTTTACATTTTCATTGTCTTGATTAGTAGAATAACATCTATTGCATAAAAATTAAAGACTTTTTATCGTGTCGTTCTAGCAATATGTCAGCCATGCTTGCGACAAAAGTATTTTTAATTAAAATAAACATGACGTCAAATCCAGTTCGCCACACTGGAGTTTTTTTAGGAATTTAATTTAGCATCGTGCAAAAAAATAAGTTATTTATTAGATAATTACTGCGGTCAACGGCATTATTGGATATATTGCAGCCACCTTGGGCCTCCGCTGGCTGCAATATATCCAATAATGCCAGTTGGCCTCAGTAATTATCTATTATAATTACTGACCCGAATCAAAAGTACTTGATTATTTTCGGCTGGAAGACTACGTTGCTGCTTGTTGGGATCGTATGACAATGAATCTATCCAACGTTACACTAGACATTTGTGAGGACATGCATATAGACATAACCATAGGCACTGTAGTGCATCGTGATAGAACAGATTTCAGTTTAATTAATTGCCCTAAATTAAAATCTCCACAAGCGGAGGTCAATTATAGTGTTCTAGTTTACATATTAGAGAAGTTAAGATACCCCGGTTTACGGGTACGAGTGATATACACGTACCCGTAAATCGAGGAGCGACTTGTCACTTAAGAAATCCAAGATATTCCAGCCTGAGAAAACCGATCAGAAAATGGCAACTTTCGATGTTGAGGTTCTTCATTGATTGTTGAAAACTTTGACAAGTATATGTGCTGTATTTAATTGGGTAAGATATTGAAAATTTGTACTATTTGAACGGCCCACAAATAGTAAACAGAAAACACCCGTGCCCGTCTGTCTTTACGTGTAGACAACGGTTTACCGCGGGGAAACGGCTTGAAATTACGGGTAAAAATGCTGACATCAGCAAAAATTGGTAAACAAAATGGCGATACTCGTACCCGTAAACCGGAACCGTGGTATCTTAACCTGTCTATTATCATTAATGATAAGGTTAAAGATTATCATTATATATATATATATATATATATATATATATATATATATATATATATATATATTATCATATATATATATATTATCATATATATTATCATATATATTATCATTAATGATAAGGTTAAGAGCGCATTACACTGGATAAACACGGGCATAGAACTTATGGTGTGTTTTGCACATGCATATATCTAGGATAAAATCACACAAGCGCAAACGAAAGTATTTCTCAGTAAAATTGAACTGAAATGATTCACAGTGACCGTTTTTGGCAGTGCTTCAGGCACCCAATGATACTGTATGAGGGACCTTTAGCACTGTCACCTTCTCATCTTCAGATGTTAATGTTCACGTTATCGCGTGTACATGTCAACGAAGATGCATTATTGCTAATAATACCATAGTTGCCTCGAAATTCTTTGTCTCGCGAGGTACGATTAATCACTAATTTACCTCAGTCATTACTAAAACATGGAGTAAAATTAGAACTAATTTTACCACGGGCTAATTTACCTCAGTCATTACTAAAACATGGAGTAAAATTAGAACTAATTTTAGCCCGTGGTAAAATTAGTTCTAATTTTTCCCTGCATGCTTGATGAGGGAAATTTAGAAGACAAAAGCGTACCACCTCATAACCTCTGATTGGAGAGCTGTACCTCATCGAAAATCATCGGCACAACTATGGACAGTATCTGACGGCACCGTCCCGTACACATTCGAACAATCACTTTGCCAGCTTTTATTCCCTAATCTTGAACATTACAATTGTGGGAGGCATGGAGATGTGTTTCTGCGCGTGCATATATATGAAAAGTGTTCGTACCACAATCATAAGACAATCAAAAAGCATTCAAAACAGGCAACGCACCACGCGCGGATTCCCTCGGCAACTACGGTATTACAACGTAATAGCATGGCATTACGGTCGATTAGTGATGAAATGTCCCTCAATTCAAGCCTCGAGAGGTTTAGTAAAAGTCCCGAGGCGCGTACTAAACCTCTCTCGGCTTTCGGGCACATTTAATCACTAATCGCCCTGAATGCCATGCTATTACTTATAATAATGTCTGTGTGCACTGATCACGATGCATTATTTTAAATAATGCTGTGTGCACGCTGCATCATTTTTAATAATGCTGTGTGCACGCTGTATTATTTTTAATAATGCTGTGTGCTATTTTAGCCCCTATAAGCATTTAATAATTACTAACACCCTCATCAAACCTATTGTTTCCCCCTGCATTATATCAGCGAATGTCGAGACGTTTTAACGTTCTTCTGAAAAACGGGAGCGGTCTTTTTGATTGTAGGGAAATTCCCAGGGGTAAATGTTTATTCGGGCTATAATAGCACACAGCATTATTTTTAATAATGCAGCGAGCATACAGCATTATTTTTAATAATGCAGCGTGCACACAGCATTATTAAAAATAATGCAGCGTGCACACAGCATTATTTTTAATAATGCAGCGTGCATCAGTGCACCCAGACATAATTAGCAATAATGCATCTTCGTCACCCTGACATGTACACACGATAACGTGAACATCTCAAGATGAGAAGTTGACAGTGCTAAAGGCCCCTCATACAATATCATCGGGCGCCTGAAGCACTGCCAAAAACGGTCCCTGTGAGTCCTTTCAGTTCAACTTTAGTAAAGAAATAGTTTCGTTTGCACTTGTGGGATTTTATCCTAGATATAGGCATGTGAGAACACACCATAAGTTCTATTCCCCGTGTTTATCCAGTTTAATAAGCTCTTTGAATTAACTTTATCATTAATGATAATACATAAACTATAGACTATAATTGACCTCCGCTTGTGGAGATTTTAATTTAGGGCGATTAATTAAACTGAAATCTGTTCTATCACGATGCATTACATGCATGTCCTCACAAATGTCTATTGTAACGTTGGATAGGTTCATTGTCATACGTTCCCAACAAACAGCAACGTAGTCTTCCAGCCGAAAATAATTACTTTTGATTCGGGTCAGTAATTATAATATTTATAGATAATTACTTCGGCCAACTGGCATTATTGGATATATTTCAGCCAGCTTCGGCCTTCGGCCTCAGCTGGCTGCAATATATCCAAAAATGGCGTTGGCCTCAGTAATTATCTAACAACCCTTGGGAATTTCCCTACAATCAAAAAAGACCGCTCCCGTTTTTCAGAAGAACGTTAAAACTTCTCGACATTCGCTGGTATAATGCAGAGAGAAAACAATAGGTTTGATGAGGGTTAGCAATTATTTACCGTTAAGGTCGGCACGTACTTGTAAGATATTTTCCTTCTGTCTCAGAAGCGTCCCTCGACATTCTGTCTCGGGCCGCTTCTGAGACCTCGGGAAAATATTTTCAGTACGGAACACCCAGCCGCTAAATAACATATATGTATTGTTCAAGTTTGTATGGCCAAAACAAACAACCAACAAGGCTACAAAACATCTACAACTCCAAAACCGTAATAAACATGAAACTACGGTTGAAGAAATAAGATTATAACTCACTCAGTTAATGTAACCTTCATTTTTGCTGCAAGATGCTTGCAGTATGTAATCGAGCGACATGCATAGATCATATTTTTCCATGCGCACCAATAACATTTGATGTTGTGTTGTGATTTTGACCCCTTCTTTTCTTTCATAATAATGTCTAATTCCAAAAGCTATACTTTCATATGTTACAAAGGCTTGCAAGTAATTCTAGTTACTGTGTGTTTTGCTTATTATTGGCGTGGGGGGCTTAAGCCATATCGCTACATGGTTATATGTTCTCATTTTTCACACAAAAAACTGGAGAAACCGGTCGTTTTTATATTATTCTCGTTTATAGCCTTCGTTGTGCGTGTATGTCCAATATAGCCATCGGTTGTCACAGGTGGTGAAGATTGTGTAAGATGGTGTCAGATGCTTTGTTTGTCAGATGCTTGAGTGTAGTGTCGGATGGTGTCGGATGGTTCAGCTGAACAGCTGTTGTCAGGTGGTGAAAATAGTGTCTGCTGGTGAAGATGGTTTAATGGGGGGGGGGGGTGTCTTAATTTAACCTACTTGCATATATAGTGTTCCCTCGTTTTTCAAAACCACGTATATATCAACAAAACCTACAAGACCAACGACAAAAGCGTTATGGCTAATTGTGCATATATAGTGTTGCCTTCCTTCTTTCAAAACCAGGTATATATCAATAAAACCTACAAGACCAACGACAAATGCGTTATCATAGCTAATTGTGCATATATAGTGTTGCCTCGTTCTTTCAAAAACACGCTTCGTATATACTAAACTGCCGTAACAAACGCGTCAACGCATTACTATACAATCTTGGACAACGTCAAAAATTGTGTATTTATACTTTTCATATGTACACATGCTTATATTCACTTTGACATTTCAGGCATTTCCGGGCAGCAAACTATAAATTATAACAGTTATAACATGCACTAGCGGGAAAGTTAATACAGGTTATCTCAACTTCATGGCTATAACGCAGCCATACAATGTCAATGAGAAATACATGCATAAGCCAATCATGCAATAAGTCTTGTCAATATTGTGTGCACTTTATATAACTGAATGTAGCAATTCATTGCACATACACAATCTGACACACTTCGACCATCATACACCATCTGTACCATCTTCACCATCTGACAACCCGTCCCTGTATAACCACCCTACACCATCATACACAATCTGACAACCATCTGACACACTTCGACCATCATACAATATCATACACCATCTAACAACCATCTGACACACTTCGACCATCATACACCATCTGTACCATCTTCACAATCTGAAAACCCTTCCCTGTATAACCACCCTACACCATCATACACCATCTGACAACCATCTGACACAGTTCGACCATCATACACCATCATAAACCATCATACACCACCATACACCATCTGACAACCATCTGACACATTTCGACCATCATACACCATTTGTACCATCTTCACCATCTGACAACCCGTCCCTGTATAACCACCCTACACCATCGTACACCATCTGACAACCATCTGACACACTTCGACCATCATACACCATCATATACCATCTGACACACTTCGACCATCATACACCATCTGTACCATCTTCACCATCTGACAACCCTTCCCTGAATAACCACACTACACCATCATACACCATCTGACAACCATCTGACACACTTCGACCATCATACACCACCATACACCATCTTCACCGTCAGACATCAGATGCCTGTATTGGACAAAACTCTCGTTGTGAGCAGAAAATCTTAAAATATACATAACATCATTATAAATTATTTTGAAATAAGCAACAAGAAAGAAGCCGTTAAAATGGCGTCTGAACTTTGCTTGCCTTGCAGCTTTTGTTTGTTTTCATGCGTTTATTCCCGTTTTCTTTGATACAAGGGCCCAATTTCGATTTATGAATAAGGTCCATAATTATGAGTTTGACATTCGTTGTTAAACGTTTGCAAATGAATTAGTTCAACTTCGAGTAGATTATTATTAATGAATCGGCTGAAATCGCAGCAATTTGTCATCAAAACTACGAGAGATTCTCTGTAAACAAGTCAACAAAATATTTTATTTTGAATTCAGCAAAGCGTCGACACGATTAGCCAGCAGTTTGAAAAAATTGTGGTAATGGTCAACCAAGCATTTCAAGGGCGTACCTGTTCTATAAACAACAATGGTGCTCAAGCTATCGATCCAACAGTTCCAGACAACAACCAAGAGATTATTATTCTTGGCGGTTTTTTTGGCCCAGAAGATGACGCTGTATCAAATACAGCAGAGAAATTCAACATAAAAGGGGGATCGACTCAGCTACCAAGTATGAATCTCTCGCGAACAGCGTCAGCGTCTTGCCTTTACAACGGCGATGTCTTCATCGTAGGAGGTCACGATGGTCGTGCCGGCACAGACACAATTGAGGTCTTGAAGATGAGGCAGCATCCTCTGCAATGGATGGAGTTGGAAGCTAAACTACCTGTCAAGTTGTCTGGGCATGTCGCCATAGTGTATCAAGGGAAATTATGTCTCATCGGTGGGTATAATTGGAATGAAGGCAGAATATCTGATGCCATCTACGCAATGACCCTTACCCCACCTTATCTTTCCCAACTGCTGACAAGAATGTCTCAGCCAAGAACGTTGCACAGAGCAGAAGTAGTTAATGGCAAGCTATTTATCTTGGGAGGTTCAGCCACATCGTATAGTAAAGATGCTGTTGACAGCGTTGAAGTTTTTGATTTCATCACAAATGAGTGTGTCCCATGCGCATCCTTACCGAAACCTGTCTGTTTTATGTCCACGGTCACTTGGGGTGGGATGATCATCGTTGTTGGAGGTATGAATAATAATAAAGAGGTTTTAAATGATATCATCATGTATGACCCTCGCACAGGGCAAAGTCAAATATTACCTTCAATGAAATTCAAGAGGTGTGGTTCTTCAGCCGTAATCATGAATAACCTTATTGTTGTATTGGGAGGATGGAATGGGGATCAGGGGCATCTCAACCTGGTAGAAAGTTTCGCAATGGGTAGTGATGTTTGGGAAGAACAGCAGGGAATAACGGAAATAAGGCATCGGGCAACTGCTGTAGTGAATCCTCATAACTAGTTTTGAAGGTTTTACAAGATACATGTTAGATACATTTTACATTTTTGATGTTTTAAATCGTGAGCATAAAAATTTATATTCTATTATTTTCCTTTTAAAACTATATTACCAATATATTGTCCAATGTAAACAAAAATATAATTTTAGAAATCTCATGCAAACAGTGGTGGAGACAATGGTGGAAGACTATTATTTGTGTGATAATTGATTGAATGATACTTGATAGATGATTAGGCGTTACATGTACTTCAAAATGGTGCTAAATTTTTCTTTAAAAATTCGACTAAAATATTCATGTTTTGAATGAATCTGTGCCAGCCTACTATTATTCGTATTATGAAACCATGATGTGCCGCGAGTTATAAGAATAACTATAACTCATTATTATACAGTGTCGCACGTCGCCTGCAACCAGAATGGCAGAATAAGCCAACTTGCACTGCGCATCCACATTATGCGTTCTGCGTCAGTGGAAATTGAAGTTTAACTGTAACTTAAGAAATGTTCATTCACAACTGTTCAATCATAATTTGAATATGGAAAAAGTTAGTTACCAAATGTGTAACGTTAACTCGCTTTAAATCAGCAAAAAAGAATCCCTTAAGTGTATGTAGCGTAGTTTCATTTTTTAACACAGTAGACAAAATAATCTAACACAAGAATAATTTTATGACAGTTCTATTGTTGAAACACAAATAATTGAATATTGGCTATAATTGAAACACAAATAATGTTTGAACAGTTCAATACTTTGACGTAATATATCAAATCCGACTATATAAGGAATTTACCAGATATCCGGCCCGCGTATTTAGTTCTTCGGATTAATATGACATCTCGTACGAATAAGTCACAACTTAAAGTGAGGTAAATTACTTTCGATCAAGTCCGAGGACTGAATTAATTTTGACACATTCCTAAGAATGGACCAATATACTTCGCAAGGTATCCAGTCTCATCATGTGAGAAAAACAAAATAATATGTTTGGCTAATTTATTCATGCATTATTAATGAATTTGAGATACGCATATAATTATTTACCCCGTCATGTGAATGTGCAGTCGAGACTCCCAACTGGCTTCTTGCATTTTATGTTCCAATCATATTTTCCACCACAAATGACAAATCAGACATAGTTCATTAAAAATGTGAATATTTGGGTACATTGTTTAACACACCTAACCATTGGGCGGCTAATGGTTACAGAATGATACCAGCTTCTTTACAATTTAAATATCGATTACATAGCCTAACAATGGAACTAATTAATTTATAACAGTCATATAGCAACTTGATCGTACAATTAAAATGTTGTCCTGTAATGTTCTAAATTTTTGTTGCTTATGTTTATTCAATAGATCCTAAGTTGATCACGCTTTATCATCCAATATTAATGTAATAGATTATAATTAAGAATTATAATTAAAAAAAAATCATTTCTTGGTTATTCTTATCTTTTTTATGACAGCATTCAAATAATAATTTATGTCATTATTTGTCCTTGCAACGAATAAAATATCTTGTAGCATAGAGATCGAAGAAACAACAGAAATATAAACATAAATTCCACTTCCTCGTTCCACATTTTGAATTTTGTGGCCACGTTAGAAAAATCCTCAGGGCGTCTTTTAGGAATTTGTCAGTGGAGGGGCCATCAAGAGAAGGGGATCCCGGACCCAACTAGGAGGTGGTGATCGAGAAAAGTGGGAACTTGTCTGGCCCAAAAAAGTTGTATCTTTAAATGTCGGGATCTTAATTTTAAGACACAATTTTTTATACATTTCATCCACTAGTCAAAGATTTTTGCTGCCCTGTTTTGCTTATAGTGTAGACAATAACGGGGGGGGGGGTGGTGGACAACCTGGGTCCCTGGAGGGGCCAGAACAGGGGATTGCGGGGACAATTAGTCACCCCAGTCTATGTTATTAAAATAAGCCCTGAAGAGCCTGGTGACTAGTGTTTAAGTAGACGTGAAGTAGTCCATGTTATAAGGCTTGTCCGCCCCCCCCCCCCGCACCGGCTGGCCTCAACATCAGCATTCAACCCTGGGTCCAACTGTAACCAAAGCTCAAGGAAGCATGGGACACTGGCATCCAGAACTGCATGTCCCACCTCACAGACATCCTGCACCAACACCACTCAGAGGAATCATACAAAATTGATGAGCAAATCTCATCACTTTCCACAAAACTAAACGACAATCTCCCACAGGAGTTGTCTAGCACTATCATCCATATCGCAAGCACTCACAAACCACCATCCAAACGCAAAACAACACCAAGTCAAACACCAAACATCAACCGAAGCACCCCAAAACCACAGCAACCACTTCACATCCCACGAAACCTGAAAACAAGCAGGTTTCTCAGAAATGGCCACATCGCCAACAACACAGGGAACCATCACCTCCCACCTGCAAACCACCATTACGAGTACCACCTCCACCCAGCAACACTACACCACTACACCCGCCAACGACCACAATACCAGCTCTAACCAGCATCATGCATTCCTCCATCAAGCAACGACTGATGGGGAAACAAACACAGTTCCCCACCATATACAACATGTTCACCC
>CACRXK020002223.1:0-43149 GCA_902702795.2 Paramuricea clavata
AGAGAGAGAGAGACAGAGAGAGAGAGAGAGAGAGAGAGAGAGAGAGAGAGAGAGAGAGAGAGAGATCCATGCATGTATGGCTTAAATCAACTTCATGTTGACAAAATTAACATTGTTGACTTTTTACTAGTATGAAGAAGACATAATTATAGGGTCATAGATGTATGTGGAACATCATCCTCTCTGGTGGAGTAAAATTGTTATTTAAAACCTTGTAAGCAGTAAGCTGTCGTGCATTCTGCATGATTCTCTGATCGGAATTTTTAGATCAGTTACTTTCAGGGCGTATACCCGTAGTGGCTTCAAAATCTCAAGGGCGAGCCAGTGTTAAATTTGACGCCCCACAGAGTTATTTTGACACTGGCGCCCCAACCCCCTAAATCTGGTTCTTGGGCCTCGCACAACTAATGAAGTCCGGGAGCGTGACTTTTGGCATTTTCAGGCTTCAAATTTCAAACTGCGGGAAATGTTTGAAATTTGAAGCCTGAAAATGCCATTTCCTGCATTCTAAACGTCGAATTTCTAACAAAAATGTCTTCTAACGAAGCCGTATTTTAAATAAAAACTATAAACAAACAACAAAAATGTAATATGGTAATCAAATGTCATATAGGAATTTTAATTTAGAAACTTAAATTTTAGATCCCTTCTTGATGATTTTGGCGCCTCAACTGCATTTCGGCACCCCCCCCCCCCCTTTTGCCTACCAAAAGTACAATAGAACATTTTAAGTTCAATGTCTGAGCAGCGCTGTTACTTCAGTCATGGAGTTTTTTACTTACTCGCATGTGGTTTCATAAAGGTAGTTGTTCCATCCAGCATCCCAGTTGATTTTTTTCTTGAAGTTGTGGAGAAATTCATTCAATGGCCGTTTGTTGTTATTCGCTTTTGTTGCTCCAGTATCCTTGAAACATCCTCTTTTGACCATTCTAACATCACACTTAGAGTGTTGAGCAGTGATTGTACGACCTATATTGCATGAAATGAAATATATGCAGTCAGCCTCTAAATATAGAAATCCTTCCCTGACTTAAGCTCAAAAATTTACCAACGCATTTAACCGCAAGTTACACGGCGCTAATGCTAATTAGTTTGTTATTTTGGCGTAAACTTTTGCTAGCTTTTTGCAACACTTCCCATCAATACTTGCTATCGTCATCTATACATGATATTTGATACATGACCAGAAATGTCAAAAGGTTATCCCTTTATTTTTCTTCGTCAAAATAATTAAGCACCAATATATTTGCATATTTAATTAAAGTTAAAAGCTATACTTTAGTACTTTACGTAAATTAAAGCATAACAGAATAAAAAGGCCTGTTCCTTAAGTAAAATTCTGCACAGGTGTTTTTCCTCGAACTATATGTTAAACTTTCTTTTGATATTTAATGGATTTTGTCATTGTTTTGTGAAAGTGATCAAAACGTAAAAAATAAAAATAGACTGTAAATACTAAATAGGTTAAACACGGATTGCAAACTATACCGTTGACGGATTGAAAACGGCCATGCATTGCATTGCATTGCATTGCATTGCGGCCATTCAGTCCATTTTACGGGCCAACTAGTATATAGAGTATAGAGTATAGTTCGTTTTCAATGGCGACACAGTACGTAACATTCTATTTAATAAAGTTTCGAATATAAATGCGTATATTGCCATTATTATACAAAGAAACGAATTAAAAGCTATATAAATATTTTTATAAACTAAAAGTCAGTGAATAAACTTATACTGCATGTGATCTGTTATCTATCACGCTAACAATTATCGCCATCAAATCACCCACCGGAGATTTTTCTGTCATGTTTTCGTCGGACAAGCTCCCAAAATTCACGAATAAACAGTTCATGATGTTTTTTGTTAGAAAGAATTTGCAGGACATTAAGGAACTTTGTCCATAATTGAATACATGTGCAGTCGTTGTTACTATTTATGGTGTTATATAATTGCATGTGTTTTTAAATTAATTATGAGATGTTATATAGTATTTATGTAATATTATGGGCTTTACCCAGGCAATAACTTGCCACCGTGGCACGAGCCGTTTAATTTAATTATTACTATGAATACGCAATTATATGTAATAGCCTATTATGTATATATAAATGCTTTATTATTTCAACTTGAAAATGATGCATGAATGACCATCGAAACGTAGTTGTAAAATAAAACTTATACCACGCTTATACATTTGTTGCAAATTTCCAATACGTTTTTGATTAGATGACTGCATGCAGTCTGCAGATCAGTGTTACTGAAATTAAATTTTGGACTGTTGAAAGATGTTAATATATTTTAATTTTAGAGTGATTATAGGGCCTATATCAAACAAATAATATATATGGAATATCAAAGTGATTATAGTCATACGAGTATATCTTTTTCGCAAGAATCAATGTAACACTATATATATACTACTATTATATAGAGAATATAATACATGGAATGCGCGGAAATACCAGATTTATTTCGAGTGTTGAACATGATATCTCACGAGTGAGCACAGCGAACGGGTGAGATATCATGTTCAACATGAGAAATAAATCTGGTATTTCCAAGCACCCATGATGTATTTTCTGTTTATTATATAAAGGACAGTCTTTGAAAAGCGATAATTTTTACAGAAAAACGATCATTGAAAAGCGATAATTTTCACATGTGAGATTATCATGAATAATATCACATGTGAGATTATCACTTTTATCAGTGTTTGAAATCTCTATAAAGCACTATATATAATAATAAAATACTTTATTATATAGTAGAGAGTGAGATACTGAGAAATTCACAGTGACACTATTTTCCATATCTTCACCAGTGAAGATATCGATCACGTGACTATTAGTATATATACTACTATTATAAATTATAATATTTGAATGCTGTTCTTAGGGTTTGTAATCCAAGTGAGTATATATATACATTTTAAGACCTGACCAGGAACGACTGCGAAAAATGCAGCACAAGGTCCTCTGGTAGGAATTGAACCTACGGCCCTGCGATTCTGGTGCAGCGCTCTAACCAACTGAGCTACAGAGGCCAGCTGTTGAGCTGTAACCGTAAGTTCATGTATATATAGGTGATCGGGTGTGCGGGTTGAGATAAGGTGGACTTCAATGATCTGGTTTCTTGCACTTCACTTGGTGGTATTAATATTTGAATGCTGTTCTTAGGGTTTGTAATCCAAGTGAGTATATATATACATTTTAAGACCTGACCAGGAACGACTGCGAAAAATGCAGCACAAGGTCCTCTGGTAGGAATTGAACCTACGGCCTGCGATTCCGGTGCAGCGCTCTAACCAACTGAGCTACGGAGGCCAGCTGTTGAGCTGTAACCGTAAGTTCATGTATAAATAGGTGATCAGGTGTGCGGGTTGTGATAAGATGGACTTCAATGATCTGGTTTTTTGCACTTCACTTGGTGGTATTAATATTTGAATGCTGTTCTTAGCTCAACAGCTGGCCTCTGTAGCTCAGTTGGTTAGAGCGCTGCACCGGAATCGTAGGGCCGTAGGTTCAATTCCTACCAGAGGACCTTGTGCTGCATTTTTCGCAGTCGTTCCTGGTCAGGTCTTAAAATGTATATATATACTCACTTGGATTACAAACCCTAAGAACAGCATTCAAATATTAATACCACCAAGTGAAGTGCAAAAAACCAGATCATTGAAGTCCATCTTATCACAACCCGCACACCCGATCACCTATATATACATGAACTTACGGTTACAGCTCAACAGCTGGCCTCTGTAGCTCAGTTGGTTAGAGCGCTGCACCGGAATCGCAGGGCCGTAGGTTCAATTCCTACCAGAGGACCTTGTGCTGCATTTTTCGCAGTCGTTCCTGGTCACGTCTTAAAACGTATATATATATACTCACTTGGATTACAAATGTCAATGTTAAATAACATAGTGGGATATTATGGGGGGAGGGGGGGGCTTATATTTGGAATGAGGTGAGCATTATATTCAGAGGTTTACAGTTGAAAAAAGCTTGTATTTTCTTGTCATAGACACACATTTCTGGGTGCATATAGAACAGCTTAAACGTCAGGTTCTCATGTCTATCCAATGGTAATTTGATATCGCTGCCATCACCATAATATAGTGTAGCACAGACATACCCACTACCTAACCCGCGAACAGGCATACTCTGGGAACGAGATTGTACAAACCACAGATATTTCTTGTGACTGTTGTGAATCGGTACGGAAAAATAGGTGTCTTGGAGATCTAACTTCATCATGAAGTCTCTTTTTTTTTTCCTTTTTTTTTTAATTAATATTTAATTCCAGGAAGCTTTCTCACAAAGTGATTTTCAGAAAGGTCCTGAACTAAATAAACTATTATATAAGGAAGACATGCATATACTACATAACTATGAAAAATATTAAAAAATTATACGAGGGAAAGTTCAAAGATTGCTAAAAAGTTTCTCTTAAATGTAGAAATACTAGTAGATAGTTTTATCTTTCTGTCCAAGTTGTCCAAGTTGTCCAAGTTGTTGTTTTCTCCTGGTTGGATCAGTTTGCGTACTGCTTCCAGACCTTCCATCTTGAACTTCTGAGATTGGACAAAGCGATTGAAATTCTTTAAATTGAAAATTGGCCTGTCCTTGGACACTTGTTTCACTATGAACAGTGTTGAAGTGAATTGGTTTGTCTCCTCCTGTACAGCTTTTACTGCACCTTTCGCTTGGAGTTGTAATATGGCTTCTTCCCTCTTTCGACTTTGCTTTCGCTTGTCTCTGCCTCCACTGTATGGGTTGCCGAACAAAGGGAATTTTGTACCCTTGAACTATGGATAGCATCCAGGGATTTGATGTAATTAGTGTCCATTTTGAATAAAATTGTTTGATGCGGCCTGCTACAAGATTGTCCGTTGGTTTGATGTCTTTTAGTGTTGGTAGCTGATAGTCAGCTGCGTTTTGCGTGGTTTCCACGTTTTGCCCAATAGGGTTTGTTGTTGTTTGGATTCTTTCTGAATGAGTTGTTATGTTGCGGTCGGGTAAAATTAGATCGCTGGAAGGATAGGTCACGAAAGGGCTGGTCACGAAAGGACTTGTTGGTTCGAAAACGCCCTCTGGAGGAGAAAAACCTTTGAGGTTTGGTTGATTATGCCACTATTTTGCGATTGGTATTTGCATGATCATATTCCTCTTTAATTACATTATGAAATTGCTCGGGGAACAGGTACTTGTCAGCTGGAATTTGGTCTTTCAGGGTACGCTTACCCACATCCGTTAAGGTAATTCCGCAGTAATTGTTCCCGAAATGAGAATGTGCTGAAACTTCCCAGGCATGGAGTTTATTATATACTTAAAGTAAAATCACACAAAAAAGTCGGGGTCACCGAACTCGTTAAGAAGGTATGACAATCACAATATACCACCTTTAGCCCAATATGGCGCCATCTTGACGCTCATTACGAGTAACAGCAAAATCACAACAGCCCGATATTTATTGACGTTTTTAGCGCGGATTTTGCTTTTGTAAACTTATCTTGTAATTATTTTTGGAAAAATATTGTGTTTTGAGCAAAATGAAACTACTAATGTGTACAATTCTGATCTATAAATGTTTTTTCCACATTTCTTTACATATCTTTCTTGGAGAACATGCATTGATAAAGGATTTTTTTTTCAAGATCCAGAAATGATTTTTCTTTCAATTTCGGATATGAAATGTAAAATGCATTAAAGAAATAAATTATCAGTTAAAAAACGGGGTCACCGATCTTTTTAGGGAATTGTGGCATTAAAACGTGAAATACAAGTAAATAAATATACTACAGACACAGGGAACCCTAGCTACACTTTTGTATGCCTTTTTTGAAAACATTGATTTTAACGTAATTCTTTGCACGAACGTAACCAAAGATGTTTTGAAGTAACATAAAATTGTCATAAAATGATTTTTTTAAACGGTATACGTATAATGGATGAAATTATAAGTTATAAGATGTGCGCAGTAAAAGTGCGCAATGCAAAACTGCGGAATTACCTTAAGCACTCCGCAAAACGTTTTTGGCGCCAAATGTTTAGACGACAATGTGCATTTCCCAGTAGCACAATAGCATCTTCGATAAGAGCTTTTATGTGGTCAGGATCAGGACCTGCCGGCTCATCCCCGTCTACATCCACTTCTGTCGGCCCCAATGCTTGTAGAGCACTAACAAGTGGTCGAACAACGGAAATAAAGGGTGCTTGTTTGTCAGCTAGTCCTTCATCAAATGTGAACAAATCATTTGTTCGGGACAGACCATGGACACGTTTGATGTCCTCTTTCATCCCTGTTTGCATTATGGGTGAAACTAGGAAATCAACTGTTCCTTTAATGTCAGGGTATTGTTCCATGACATTTGTCCAAACTTCTTTGAACAGTTGCTTGGTAAATGCAGATTTGAGAAATGAAGTTAATTCTTCAGAAATGGTAGCTTCTGGTGCTGGTGCATAATACTTGTCGGAACGACTAGAACCGATAAAAGCTGGTGGTGTGTCACTATCAACTACTTTGGCTCTTTTAGGTTGTAGTTGTTCCACAGAGATATTTTCTTGAGAAGTTTGTATTAAATCGTACGCTTCGCCCAGCTTGGTTTTAAGCAACGTATACTGTCTGTTTATTTTGTCACTTCCGTACTCACTTTCTAGAGTATCAGCCGTAGATCGGTTAAAATAAGCGAGCTTTCTCAACAACGATTTGAAATTGGCTTCTGTTGACTCGATGTCGTTTTGTGCGATGGTTTGTTCTCCTTGTGCTTCGACGTCATTTCGCGATTGTCGTGTTATCATCTCGATCCCTGTATTTGTTTACATATACCGCGTAATTTTGCTCTAACTCGATTGTTGTGTAAAATATCCCGTTTCACGTTTGTCACAATATCCCGTTTGTTGAGTTAATCCCGTCTGGAGGTGCCCTTTGTGGTAGATTTTCGTTCGATCCCCACAATAAGAGCAAATTACGCGTTTAATCTTGTGTTTTGTATTATAATCCCTTCCCCAAATCGCTCTCAGTTACATATATTCCCATGCAATATCAACATTCCTTTTATCTCATGCATGTCAATCAATTCCATATATGGTAGTCCCCTCATCTCTAAATTTGACTATTAATTATTAATGTCAACCTTTTTCCGAGACTAGCTTGATTCACGAATTTATTCAAATATCAACTTTTTCATGAATACTTATCAATCACAATAAAACAAGTTCACTTTGCCTTCAGAGTCTCGCTCCCTTTTTAAATAATATAAAATTCGTATTACTTCTCAAATTTACGGCACATCCTGACATCCTGAAATCAAGATAGATTTATAGCATCAGCGTATACGAATACGTGTTTGACCTGCACACTCAGCCATAAAATTAGTATCTCGCCCCATCTGCCTAACAGTTGGACAACCGAAGGTTAAGGATATAGTTCCATTTAAATTTAAATTTATACTCGATTTTATCAAGAAACCATAGTAAATCATATGTATTTTGTTTTGACGAGTTCCCGGTTTGACGTCACATCCGGCGTCTCGCCCTAGTGTAAAAGTACACTCTCGGTTAAGCAAAAAATCGCCAAGTTTGAGCCCCTGAAAGTCCATGAAGATCAAATTTTCGAAATATAAAAATTTCAAACTTATAAAATATAATGCAAAAGTTCTTAAAATCATCTAAACTATCTAAATAGGCTAATTCCCTGACCATGACATAGGCACTTTAAAGCCTATGCTCGAGAATGGAATATTACGGTCGAATACAAGATTACGAAATGCGTAGGAACTTTCGAACGAAGTGAAATTTCCAATAATCTTGCCAAAGAAAAACCATGTAACCGGTCTTATTGTCAACTATCACCATGAGACTGAGCATCATGAAATTTTTGTATAAACATATTTTAATATCAAAAAAAATAAGAAATTACAATTGCCCAAGAGCTCAAAAGGCTCATCTAGGGGCTCTTGATCTATTTAGTAATATATATATATATATATATATATATATATATATATATATATATATATATATATATGCGCATGTCTGGATGCGTTGATGTCATCGTGTTGTACCACATGCCTTGGTGGGAGCAAGTGTATGTGATATAAATGCGAATGTCTCACGTATCTAGACGTGTACCAAGCTGCACTGACGAGGCGTTGAACGCCGAAACATGCATGTCTGCAGATTGTACTATATATATATATATATATATATATATATATATATATATATATATATATATATATATATATATATATATATATATATATATATATATATATATATATATATATAATATAGCATTTGTAAATTCTGAACGCTGATTGGCTAAGAGCCGTGTTGATATAACTCCATGTCAACACAGGAAATTTTCCGCCGCTTGTAACACGGAAATTGTTCTTATTCTTCGGGCTTTTGACATTGCTATATTATAAAACAAATATAAAACATTTTTTCCGTATTGATATATAGTTATATCAACACTCGTGGAAGTTGGGAAAACTCGAAATTGTATGAAAACACTCCGCCCTTCGGGCGTCGTGTTTCCACACAATTTCTCGTTTTCCCAACTTCCACTCGTGTTGATATAACTGTATATCAACACGGAAAATGTTTTATATTTGTTAATATTATATATATATATATATATATATATATATATATATATATATATATATATATATATATATATATATATATATATATATATATATATATATATATATATATATATGAAAAGCGTCGGGAATTAATGATGAATTTCTGAATAGCTAGAAACAGCGTTCTATTTGAGTCAAAGTCAACTTCGTTACAACCATATAAAAATTTTAATTTTGTATTATCGTTAGCTGTGGTCCAGTGATAATGAAGACAATCTGCAGCCGAGGTAAGCAAATGAGCGCGATGGACTTGAAAACATGGACACTCCAACAAATAATGTTTAGATGTCTCACGGTAGTATCCGCATGCACAGCAGAAGCAATACAATTATGTTGAAAAAGATCATAATTTAAGGTAGTATTATTTAATCGTAATCTTGTATGCAGAATAGAGGCATATCTCGAACCCACTTCAAACAATTTACATTTCATCCCACACGAAAATATTCTGCCAACTTTTAATTTAAAATTTGCTACAGAAGCAAAATTTCTGACATCAACTGAAAGTAAATTCCACGCACGAATAGCATCGGGAAAGAATGAATTTTGAAATCTAGTAGTTGATCTAATACATTACAGAAATATCTTCTTTATTCCTTAATGAATACGTTGTTCTGGCGGATACTGGACAAGGAACGAGAGATGAAAGATAATTGGGCAAAAGATTATTTGTCATCTTATAAAAAATGGAAACTTTGTGAATTTGACGTCTTGTTTTTAACAAATCCCAAAATAATTCCTGAAGCATGGACAGTCGATTAGTACCTTTCATAGCACCTGTTACAAGACGGGCGGCTTCGTATTGTACACTCTCTAAAATATCACTAGATTCGTTTGTACACCCATTCCAAATAAAGTCAGCATATTCCATAAGCGGTCTGACTAAAGTTAAATACATAGAGTTCAGAGTAGATCGTTTTAAAGTAAACTTTAGGCCTTTTAACAAGTTTAGTCTTTTTGACGCCTTCTCGTATATTATGTTGACATGTTTATGCCAAGATAGATCATTCATTAAGTTTAACCCCAAATGACAATGTGAAATAACTTCGGGAATAATTTCATTATTTAAAGTAAGTGGAGCATGAAAAGGTTTTTCCTTTTTAGCTGAAAATTCCATAGATCGAGACTTAGAACCATTCATTATTACATCCCATTTGTTTGCCCAGTTTGCTATAGAGGCAGGGTCAAAATTTTTTTTTCGCTGAATCAGTAGGGGACTCTACTATATCTAGCAACATAGAATCGTCTGCGTGTAAGAAAGCCTCAGATTGAACATCATCGACCATATCATTAATATAAATTAAGAAAAGCAAAGGTCCGAGAACACTACCCTGAGGCACGCCAGCTGTTATTCCTTTCCATTCAGAGTATTTACCCCCCAGAGAAACACGCTGGCGACGCCCAGAGAGATAGCTCTAAAGCCAAGCAAGCAATGGACCGTCAATCCCCAAATATTTTAACTTACATATTAATCCTTCATGCCAAACACGGTCGAAAGCTTTACTTATATCTAAGAATACAACCCTTACTTCATTTCCTTCTTCTAAACACTGATAGATTCGATGAATAATATATGTAAGTTGAGAAGTCGTAGAGTGATTAGGACGAAATGTATATCAAATAATCGTATAAGCGAACAAATATTATTTTCTCACAAATCTTTGATAGGCTAGGCAATAGCGAAACTGGTCGATAATTATTTTTAAAACAGGGTTCATTCTTTTTGAACACAGGGATTACATTAGCAGACTTCCACTGATCAGGAAATTGTCCTAACGAAAATGAGGTATTTATTAATTTCGTGAATGAACTATAAAGGCCAATAGCACATGACTTAATCATTCTATTTCCAATTCCATCATATCCACAAGCTTTCGTTACATCAACATTATTTAATAAATTATAAACTTCATTTGCGTTCGCCTCAATATGTGTTAAGAATTTATCTGGAAAACGACCTGAAATTTCTGGGACTGTGTTGGTCATAGTTGTCTTTGCTTGGTCAACAAAATAATTGTTAAATAACTGGGCCTTCTTTAGTGGATCAGTAATATAATTATCTCCCTCCTTCAGTGGTGGGATTTGTGAACAGACTTTATCTCCATACACAGACTTAACAGTTTTCCACCAATTTTTTACAGCTAATTTGGGATCACTTAGCCTGGCAATAATTTTAGTAAAATATAGCGTAGTTCGAACGATTTATTTTATCTATACTGTCCTGTAGAAGTTCTAAAAATCTACCAATTTCCAAATTAAGGTTGGAAGGTGGCCTATAGCACACCCCGATTAGAATTTTGGAATTTGGCAAAAATACTTCAAACCATAATAATTCAAGCTCTGCAATTTCGAGATCTAATCTTCTACTAAACGCAAGATAGTTAGCAAGATATAAAGCTACCCCACCACCCCGTCCTAAACAGCGATTTTTGACAAGAGGTAAATGATATCCATAAATGCTAAGCTCTTCCAAATCATATGAGCATAGCCATGTTTCAGAAAGTGCAAAAATATCAAAATTGTGGACTCCTAAGAATGTTGTAATATTATTAAATTTATCATGACTTAGAAATGAACGAACATTAAGATGCGCTAAGGAGAGATAATCAAACAAAGATGGACCTGGATTAGTATGAATATCTGATGACAAAGAAATAATGAGCAAAAAAAATGCAGTTATATATGAATGCAAATACCACCGTGAGATTCAGAAAAGCGAATGAAGCATTAACCTCGGGGTTACAACTAGCACGTGAATTAAACAGTCCAATCGCCGCTCGATAGCACTCTACCGAAATGCCCATGCAATACAAGAACGAATAATAACCACAAAACTTACCCTTGGCTGCAGATGAAGTACATAAAATCTACAAACTAAATCAACATACATACAAATTAAAGTTAAACCAATATTGTCAAACAACATTTAGAATTTACGCAATAGTGCAAGTATAATGATGAGATAAAGGCAAAATATTACACAACATGCATGTTAGCTTTAGACAAACTGTAGATTCAGAACATCGTCTTTACAGCAGACAACACGAATTGAAGAATCGACTTTCAACTTAACAAATATTTTCCCGTCGCTTGACCACACAGATGAAATAAACTCCACCACACGTGCATAACGGAACAAATCAAGGTTTTTAGCAGTAAGATCCTCTCTAACATAAAGTCCCTTTTTGCCTTTAAGCTCGCGGCGACTTTTTAATACTGCTTGCTTCGCTCTGTAACCTTTAAACTTAACGATCATTTGACGGGGAGATGAACCGCCGGCCTTACCCACTCGATGCACACGATCAATTTCTGCATCATCAATTGTTACACCCATTTCATTACTAAAGAAACTTGATATCGCTTCATAACAATCCTCGCCTGGCTCTTCTTTTATTCCACCAACACGAAGGTTATATTTCCTTGAGTATTGTTCGTTTGCATTACACATAAGCGACAAACGATTTAATTATACACGAAGCTTTTCATTTTCAGATTTGAGCAAGCTAACTTGCTCGTTTATAGGGGCAACAATTTTCGCCAATTCGCACTTCAATGATTCCTTTACATGAGTAGCAAAAGCGTTCGTTATTTCGTCTTTGATCAAAGATCTCATTTCTTCTCTAAATTGATCGAAATCAGTTGTAGCCTATCTAAGGTTTTCTTTGACCTAGTCATCGCCATAACGGAATCTATAATTGATCAGCTTCGCTTGGTCAGTTGAACAACAATTAGTAAAACACTTCACCTTTTCAATAATTATCGACGCCTTTACTCTTCAAAATACTTAGATTAAATCATAGCATATCTTATAGCTTAGCACAGTAATGGTTTAAGTCAAATTATGTTTTAATAATTACTATAACCGGAGCTCAAAATACACGTCCGCTCCGCTCTGTGGTTGTACTTTTAAAATGAAATGGGTGTGAACTTTACGATCAATGAGAGAAGCACTTAATCGTGCACGCACGTCAAGAGGTCAAACGTTGTGTGAGTAGTTGTGCCGAGTGTTCTTGACGTTTTAGATTACGGCCTAAGACACAGCAAATGGCGCCATTGCCGGACATTCGTCTGGAAGTGACTGGCAGGCTGTTCGAAAACTGTGCAACCGATTACGGATGGCTTCGTCACTTGACGTGCAGCACTATACATTGGCGGGGTATTTGAGAGTATGATAAAGTCAGCCAAACGAATAATTGCTGCAGTTTTTCCAAACGCGAACATCAATGATGAGGAATTACAAACGCTTTTCACTGGAGTTGAAAGTCCATTCTCGACCATTGACAACGATAACTGATGATCCTAATGACGAACTTGTCACTTACAACCGGATAACACAACATATTCATGCAATAATGTTCCATAGCATGTTCACTTTTGATTTTAGGTTCAACAAATTTATTGGTGTATGTATTTAGTTTGGTTAACCACATATTGTCGGCCGATTTACTGACTAATAAAAACATAAAGGCGAAATCTATAAAATCAGTAACTGCTGTGACTGTATTTCTGTTAAGATGGTGTCTTTTTGATAAAGCTGGAGTAATACAAGCGACAAAATTGCTGCAACTTGCAACAAAATTTGATTTCTACGCATGTTAATTGAAATGTTTATACACATAAATTACAAATCACAGGGCAACGTGTGTCGACATTTCTACCAATTAACATGCGTTGAAATCAGATTTTTTTGCAAGTTGCAGCAATTTTGTTGCCTGTATTACTCCACCTTAAAGTGCCTATGACACGAAATTTCACCCCAAAGGTTTATGGCTGCATTGTGGAGATCACTTAAAATGACTTAATATTTTCTTTTATAGAATTTTGGTAACTTGCTCCGTTTTCAAGATATTCAACTTTGCTTCATATGCAAATATCACCTGTGTGACATCACATCACATCACATCACATCACATCACATCACATCACATCACATCACATCACATAATGCGTTTTCAGAAAAGTATAGTTTTCCTGACGAATACGTATTTAAAAAACTTAAAAATTGCCCTTGTATATGTATTAATTTCATAACTGGTTTTTAACCCACTGTATTTGTTTGTAAAAATATTTTATCAAGGTTAAAATATTGCGTTTTCGAAATGTCATTATGCGATGTGATGTCACACTGGTGATATTTGCATATGAACCAAAGTTGAATATCTTGCAAAGGAAGCAAGTTACCAAAATTCTATAAAAGAAATTATTAAATTAAGTCATTTTAAGTTATCTTTACAATGCAATTATAAACATTTGAGGTGAAATTTCGTGTCATAGGCACTTTAAGATGGTGTCTCTCCTGGTTATCTGCATTAAGTTCAGATGGTAGCAACTATCTCTGAGCAATACAATTACCATGATCAAACATACTCGTGATGCACGCAAATCCATACTCTTTCATACAGAAATCCTGCGGTTAAGCAAAATAACATTTCCTTATTTGATGTCGCAATGGGATGTTTTGACGGAAACTATATCCTAAACAACGTCTCATCGGGGGGGGGGGGGCTGATTTTCGGGAAATCCGGACAGGATTTTGGCGGCTGCAAATCAGCCCCCCCCCCCATAAAATTGAGGGCCTGCCACGCAGGCTACGTCTCATACAGCAACTCTTCAAGTAACAAAATAACGTGTACTTGCACATACTTCAAGTTGGACGACCCACATTACATACTTGTTAATTAGCAACACTCCTACAACACCAGACTCATCTGCACGATTCAAAACACTTGCCAAGTACTTTGGGACCTAGGAAGAAATACTTTAGTTGATACGACTCCTAACATTATTTTGATGGTGAAAGTTGCACTACATGTATGGTTATCAGGCGTTTAGCCAGAATCCTGAAAGAGTGCGTCCAATTTTAGTCTAATGACACATCTACAGTATAGACTATAGTTCGAGAGACCGTTCTCTGGTAAACCGTTGAAGTTTGGGTCTGAGACTCTTTTAAGAGTCTCTTAAGAGTCTTTTAAGAGTCTCTTGTTTGATATTTAAATTATAAGTTGTGAAGTTTTGTATACATTTGTTTTGTAACAGGTCACTAACGTAACTGGCTCACGCTGTGTTAGTGTTCCTGAACCGTCTTCCTGTTTGCATGTTGACGGCTGAAGTTAATAAATAGTTAAAAAAATAGCCACACAAACATATTAATTTGCGATTATTATTGGTTAGTTTATGTTGTACATAAGTCAGAATGATGGTAATTCAAATAAAAATCATTCAACTTAATAACAAGAGAAACATTTGCTAAACCCATAAAGTACTCGTAAAATGGCAATCCATGCATTTCGATAGTCAGTATTTTGAAATAGCTTTGCCTTTGGAAGATTGTAGAAGGCTTTATATAATAACCATCAAGATTTTAGCTAGAAGGGCGTCCAGGGATCCTGGGGCGCCCTGCAACGAAAACTGAACGCCCAAATTTTTTAGGAAAGGGAAATTAATCTTAATGATTCCCTAAATATATAATATATTTGAAACGAAATAGCAATAAAGTTTGTTCGTTCACTGCAACCAGGTATATCAATCATGTTTCGCTCGCTACTCTGGTTTAAATAAATGATTACAAAGCCCAGTCGAATTGTAATCAAGACCCAACGTTTCGACACTCCAGTCTAGTGTCTTCATCAGGGGTGATCTAAAACTGCGATCGTGGCTTCTTAAATACCCAAGGGATGACGTCACCTGCCAAGAAGATGCATATATTCTACTGGCAAATAGGCGCCGTCATCCCTATTCAAAGCATGATGACTCATATTTATATGCCACGCTTCTAGGCAAAGTCTTTGACCATAGCGATTGTTTGTGGTAATTACTTTAGAGTTTTCCCACGCAATCTCGTGTTTGGTGTAACATACATGTTCGGCTAAAGCTGATTTTCCCTTGTCTAAAGTTGAAACAGCCTTTTGATGTTCTTTTAGCCGTGTACCAAACTGGCGTTTAGACTGACCCAAATACTCTATACGCATGGTATAGAATATATAGCATAAGTCTTCTGATTTTTTTCAACAGGATCTTTTGGCTTTGCGAAAATATGGCCTAAGGTCAAATAGGGTTTTAAGGCAACCTTAATATTACAATTACTTAAGATTCTCTTGATTGGTTCTGTGACACCTTGAATGTATGGAACTATTGCAAAACCCTTAACAGAGGTATCACCCTCGGAGTTATTTTGGTTCCTACAAACAGGTGGTCTCAGGCAATCATTAAGAAAACGCTTTGGGTAATTGTTTTCCCCTAAAACATTTAGAACATATTCACGTTCATTAGCTTGAAAATCACTGTTTGACGGCAACGATTCAGCTCTTTGAAGCAAAGTTTTTGCTACGGATCTTTTATGGCTTACTGGGTGATGAGAGTCGTATGACAAATATTTGTCTGTGTGTGTGGGTTTGCGATAAACATCAGTCTCTAACTTCCCTTCGACAGTTCTGTGTACATTCAAATCTAAAAAAGCTACATGTCCATTTATCTCACGTTCTACCGTGAATTGGATGGACGGCTCAATAGAATTTAAATGTTGCAGCAGAATATCGATCTCATTTGTAGAAACCGCAGAGATGACATCATCGACGAAACGTTTCCAAAACGATAGGGACACCGGAACAGAGGCTAAAGCTCTTTGTTCGACATCTTCCATTACTAAATTAGCAATTACTGCCGAACTGGTGACCCCATTGCTGTTCCAAAAACCTGTTGATAATAACAGCCCTCAAACACAAAGTATGTGGCGTTGAGACAAAAAGACAGAAGATCAATAATATCTTCTACAGGCAAGGATGTTCTTTGTAACAAAGTGGCATCCTGTCTTAGTCTTTTTGCCGCAACCTTGATGGCAAGATCAACTGGGATATTTGTAAACAAGGAAACGACATCAAATGATACCAACACTTGATCTGCTTTAAGAGTTTTATCTCTTACAAATTCTGCAAAATGACAGGAATTTTTGACAGTGTTTTCGGTATTTCCCACCACAGGGGACAAAATTTTCGCCAAAAAACTTGAAACTCCATATGTAGGAGAATTCACAAAGGACACAATAGGTCTCAATGGAATTTCCGATTTATGGATTTTCGGTAAACCATAGAAACGCGGAGATAGTCCATCACTGCTGTATAACTTTTCATATGTAGCCTTGCTGATAATATTGGATTTCTTCAAAAGAAGTAACTTGGCGTTAAAACCTCTTTGAGTCTTTACGTTTCGTCGATGATGTCATCTCTGCGGTTTCTACAAATGAGATCGATATTCTGCTGCAACATTTAAATTCTATTGAGCCGTCCATCCAATTCACGGTAGAACGTGAAAGAAATGGACATTTAGCTTTTTTAGATTTGAATGTACACAGAACTGTCGAAGGGAAGTTAGAGACTGATGTTTATCGCAAACCCACACACACAGACAAATACTTGTCATACGACTCTCATCACCCAGTAAGCCATAAAAGATCCGTAGCAAAAACGTTGCTTCAAAGAGCTGAATCGTTGCCGTCAAACAGTGATTTTCAAGCTAATGAACGTGAATATGTTCTAAATGTTTTAGGGGAAAACAATTACCCAAAGCGTTTTCTTAATGATTGCCTGAGACCACCTGTTTGTAGGAACCAAAATAACTCCGAGGGTGATACCTCTGTTAAGGGTTTTGCAATAGTTCCATACATTCAAGGTGTCACAGAACCAATCAAGAGAATCTTAAGTAATTGTAATATTAAGGTTGCCTTAAAACCCTATTTGACCCTAGGCCATATTTTCGCAAAGCCAAAAGATCCTGTTGAAAAAAATCAGAAGACTCATGCTATATATTCTATACCATGCGGTGACTGCGATAAAGAGTATTTGGGTCAGTCTAAACGCCAGTTTGGTACACGGCTAAAAGAACATCAAAAGGCTGTTTCAACTTTAGACAAGGGAAAATCAGCTTTAACCGAACATGTATGTTACACCAAACACGAGATTGCGTGGGAAAACTCTAAAGTAATTACCACAAACAATCGCTATGGTCAAAGACTTTGCCTAGAAGCGTGGCATATAAATATGAGTCATCATGCTTTGAATAGGGATGACGGCGCCTATTTGCCAGAAGAATATATGCATCTTCTTGGCATGTGACGTCATCCCTTGGGTATTTAAGAAGCCACGATCGCAGTTTTAGATCACCCCTGATGAAAACACTAGACTGGAGTGTCGAAACGTTGGGTCTTGATTACAATTCGACTGGGCTTTGTAATCATTTATTTAAACCAGAGTAGCGAGCGAAACATGAAATAGCAATATTATACATTTTGATCAATTTCATGGTGCACCTGAAATTTATGAAAATGTAAGCATATATAGCGGTGCAAAGCTCGCAAACCCAGTCTAGCCAGAATGTAAAGTAAGTTGTCTATAAACCAACAAGAGAAACAGCAATATTAGACCTTATTACTACAAACTTATACCAATTATATCAGTGCTCCCATATTCTTGCTCCGCTGGGTTCAAGTGACCATAACATTGTTCATTGGCATCCATCCGATGATGATACAAATGAAAAAAATACTCAAGTAAAATCAACTAAACAACTAGTACGTCGTTATCCAAGATCAGGTATGGATGCTTTTGGTACATGGGCCTCTACTTATGACTGGTTCGGCGAACTAGAACCCAACCCTATTACCGACAGTCTGGCCCTCTCTTTCACGAACCGCCTGACAGAAACTATTCACAGAATTTTTCCACAAAAGAAAGTAACCCGTCATCGAAATGACAAACCTTGGATCAACCTCGCAAGCCAGGGTCTTTTACCTACGCTCGGGCTCCGGCGAAGACCCTGGTTCCCTCTGGTCACGTGACCACCTAAAAATTAGGACAACAAGAGGTCCTAGGGGAGGGTGGTTGAAATGTGATATGTTGTAATTTCCAACTTCCAGTTAAATGTTGTGTCAGTAAGGCCCGCCGAGGAGTGACTGTAAAGCTATGAGAAGTGACTTCAACTGTAATATGCAAAAACATTCAAAATGTATTATTTTTCTTATTTGTTTGCAGTTTTCTATTATAAATATTTTGTATGCAAACACTATTTTGAAGCCCAAGTACTTATTTGCTTAGAAAAGCTGTCCTTTGGCGTGTATATAGGCTACTGGCAATTTTTCCAATCGGTAACATGACGAGTCGCTAATTTACCAGCTTTTGCCTTTGATGCTTTTCGCTAAAAGAGCGTTAGAAGAACGTCCAACTCATGGCGTTTGTGTAAATGAGTAATGCTGCTCGTTACTGATATCGTCGGCGCCAACGCGCCTTTGATAAACAATCCAGCTCGAAAATTATGTGTGACAAAACTCAGAGTATCAGCAATAAATGTTTTTCAGCAGCCATTAAAATGTGACAACGAAGAGATTGATGCGATGTAGCTGAACTTGACCAAAAGACAAAACTAATTCTACATGTTATTTTTCAATCATCCATTATATTGTTATCTCAATTTTGTTCACTTTATGCCAAACGTAGTATATTAATTGTGTGTTGTATTTTATAACGTACCAGTCGTTTTTGCATGACCGCTACAGCATATAAACTTGACCGAAGGCACATAAAAGCGGAATAGCTTGGCTTGCATAATGGCTTTGAGTTGGTTGCAAATTCTGACCGAAAGATATGATGAGATCTTTTACGAAAAGGCATTCAGATACAGGCACTGATATTAATGCCTTGGAGGACATTTGCAACCCAATTTATGTTGCAACCCAATGTTTATGTGTTGAGTGTAGTTTAGATATGGAAAGGGAATGATTTTACCTGATTAGACAAATATTTTGCGCCTGTGAAATATTCTTGACTTTGTACAAAATAAATAAACAATTAATCACAAATTAAAATCATATAAACTCAATTTACTTCATGGACAGTACAAAAACCCATACAGCAGTGCCAGAACAAAATTCTAAAATATACAGTATACTGTAACCATATAGCTATTTCAATTAAAGTTGACAAAGACAATAGTCAGATGTACAATAATATGAGTGCTATATAAATGAATAATGGGAATAATGATAGTTTTCAATAAGTTTAACACCTCAAATATATTTTGAATACCAATTTAGTTTGTATTACCATGAGGCTATTGATGTGTTAAAATAGGATATTTTTAGCGTTCAATTGTACATTTAACTATTGTTTGTGACACTAACCTTAATTGCAGGAATAGCTGCATTACAATATAGAACAAGTGCAAATTGCATGTGCATCTGTTAATCCTTTCAAGCTAGGGTATATATATAGTCTTGGTAGCCTGTGCTACAGCCATACAAATCATTGTTGCTTATAATAATTCCTCTTTATCTTCTGATGTGTCCACTGGTGAGTGCTTGGTGAATGTTCCTCTTGCGTTTGTTTAGCTATAGTCATCATATGCAGCGACAATTTGTCTATAATGTTGCTAATGTATCTGATCATATATCTGCAAAGAAACCTTCATGAAAGTGATCATATATTGTTGATTACAAATGGTTTCAATTCCAAGAGATGAGATAAAATAACATTTTCCCTGAAGATTTGTGCTTGTGAGAGGATGACTTAATTCCTACAGCTTTGTCGAAGTTGTTTATCATTTCTGCAGATATCCCTCCAGTCGCTGTACTTTAATATTAAATAAACATTCGATTGACTTCACTGTCTTGGGTGTTTTTTTTGGCCGCCATTCTTTTAATTTAATGTTAATTTAGGAAGCTAGATTAGAAAATCCGTCATTGATCATCACACACATGCAGGAGTTTCACAATTCACAAATTCTGTGATACGAAGCAGGTTTTTATTTCGCTATTCAGCTACCTCTAAGAATAGGTTCGGTTGTAATACTTCTTGTCGATAAAACTACCACAAAGGTGACACTTGCATTCCGAAAACAAAGCGGACTTCGGATAAATCATCTTTGGAGTTTCCTTTCGCTGTGCCATAGAGTTGAGAGCTACTGAATACTGTACTTTGACTTTGTATAAGTGTGCACTCGACCTTTATTTTCTTTGCGTTGATAAATAATGGCTCCACTTCAAGGTGTAAAACAGACCTCCAGCCATGCAAATTATATCAAGTAGGTGTAAAAATCTTTCAAGCGGTGACATATTTCATAAAAGATAACACAAAAACCGACAAAACCCAAAATATGGGTTAATACAGAGCGTAAATGGCCGTATTGTCCATAGGCATAGTTATAGTTTTTTCGTTTTCGCTCTTGAATTCCCCCTACCACTCC
Organism: Paramuricea clavata; assembly: GCA_902702795.2. Lineage (NCBI taxonomy): Eukaryota > Metazoa > Cnidaria > Anthozoa > Malacalcyonacea > Plexauridae > Paramuricea > Paramuricea clavata. The sequence goes on from CACRXK020002223.1 coordinate 20,882, forward strand.
TCCCTAAGTGGCAAAGAGGCGCCAATTCGAATTACCCCTAAAATCTGGGGGTTCACGTGACCAGAGGGAACCAGGGTCTTCGCCGGAGCCCGAGCGTAGGTAAAAGACCCTGGCTTGCGAGGTTGACCTTGGATCACTCCAACCATCAAACAACTTATCGCCGATCACTAAAAAGCTTTCCATTGCCAAAACATACCCGCGTGGAAATCTTTGAAATATAAGGTTCAACAAGAAATCAAATCTAGGAAAACAACTTACCATAAAACAGAAGTAAAACATTTGAAGATGGACGACTGTCGAAGGTGGTGGAAAATTGTAAACACCATGGCGGGAAAACCGGAGAAAAACAATTGTTTCAATTTCGAGTGTGATGGGACAATCCTAGATCAGTCCGAATTGGTCAACAGCCTAAACGAGTTTTACGCATCAGTAAATAATGACATTCCAACACTCGACGTAACAAAACTTCCCACCTTCCTCCAAGCCGCCGAGCCTACCCCGAGGCTTGAACCGTATGAAGTATGTAAGAAGTTATCAACAATCAAACCTTTCAAATCCAGCGGCCCGGACAATGTTCCTTGTCGAATCTTAAGGGATTTCGCTTACGAACTTGCCGAGCCTGTTACAACTATTTTCAATGCATCACTCGCATCTGAATCTGTGCCTAAAATCTGGAAGGATTCAGATATTATCCCTATCCCTAAGAAACAACAGCCTACTTGCGAAGAAGAGACAAGGCCTATTTCACTGACATCTTGTCTATGTAAAGTCCTAGAAGACTTTGTAGTCTCCTGAATGATAACCGATATGGAAGACAGAATTGACCCAAGACAATTTGGATGTCTGAAGGGAACATCGACGACTTACTGTCTTTTGGACATGATTCAAACTTGGTTGTCCTTCTTAGATGGTCACGGAAGACACCTACGCATATGTTTCCTCGATTTTGCAAAGGCCTTTGACCGTATTGGTCATGATATGGTAATATCCAAACTATTGGATCTAGGTGTTCGACGATCCTTGGTACCATGGATAATTAACTTTCTTTCTAACCGTCGACACAGAGTTAAATTAGGAGATATAACCTCCGATTGGTTACCAATGAAAGCTGGCGTCCCACAGGGGACAAAGCTTGATCCAATTTTGTCTTTGGTAATGATAAATAATCTCAATCCCAGATCCAGCGGAACAGATATTTGGAAATATGTTGACGATGTATCAACCTCGGAGGGACTGGCAAAGAACAGCAATTCTAATATGCAATCTAATCTTGACTCAATCTGTTCTTGGTCCCTACAGAATTATATGAAACTTAACGTTGAAAAATGTAAAGAACTACGTATTTGTTTCCAGAAAGGTAAACCTGAACTATTGCCATTATTGATAGATGAACAAGCGCTTGAAATCGTTCAGTCTCACAAAGTTCTTGGCCTTATTATTCAGAACAATCTAAAATTGAACGAACACATTGATTCAGTCGTTTCCAAAGCATCGAAACGGTTGTACATTATCCGCACTTTACGCCGAAGTGGCGTCCCTGCTGAAGATTTACTTGAGATCTATTTCGCGATCATACGCTCAGTGTTAGAGTATTGTTGTGTTGTTTGGCATAATAATTTACCTTCGTATCTTGCTAACCAGTTAGAACGAGTTCAGAAACGCGCACTTAGAATTATTTTACCAGAATACACCTATAGTGAAGCCCTAACATTTCTGAAATGCACCCGGCTAGACGAGAGACGAGAAAAACTTTGCTTTAAAACCTTGAAAAATATACCACAAGGAAGTCCTTTATTTAGTCACATTCCTACACCGAGAGACACCTGTTGCGATTACAACCTAAGAAATTCTAATGCATTAACTACGATCAAATGCAGAACAGAACGGTCCCGCAGCAGCTTCTTTCCGAGCACTGTGGCTATTTTTAATAATGACAGTAGCAACATTTAAATACAGATTTTATGTACTATTTAAAAAACGAGCAGGAGTGTTTTATTAGGTTTAAAGCCACGAGCGCGCAGCGCGAGTGGCTTTAGACCTAATAAAACACGACCCGCGAGTTTTTTAAATGACTTCAAAAACGTATGCATAATAAGTCAAATCTTTATATAAAAATCTTTATATAAAAACCTTTATATAAAAATCTTTATATAAAAATCTTTATATAGTTCGCATAACAATGGTCTTTTGTTAAAGTGTTCTTTAGCTGGTATAAAGACGTATGCACGTGACTAATTTCTTACTCAAGATTGGATAATTGCTTCATGAATTATTAATGAGTTTTTGAAATACGTATAAAGTAACGTTTTAATATATTCTAACTCTTTAATCCTTAGTATTGTTTAATATAGTAATTAAATACTTAGTTGTAAATTCACCGCAACTCAAATTTATGCGATGGTGAATATTCTTAAACATGAATAATAATAATAATAACCCAGTGGTGTTTGAAAAATCTCAAACAAGCTTTCGTAGGCTGAAGTGAACAGATACTGGCATGAAGTTATGTAAACCTCTAATACTGTTTAAAAACATGATTAGAGGTTTACATAACTTCATGCCAGTATCTGTTCACTTCAGCCTACGAAAGATTGTTCGAGATTTTTCAAACACCACTATATATGCTTATATTTTCATAAATTGCAGGTGCGCCATGAAATTGATCAAAATGTATAATATTGCTATTTCGGTTCAAATATATTATATATTTAGGGAAATCATTGAGATTAATTTCCCATTTCAAAATACTGACTATCGAAATGCATGAATTGCCATTTTACGAGTACTTTATGGGTTTAGCAAATGTTTCTCTTGTTATTAAGTTGAATGATTTTTATTTGAATTACCATCATTCTGACTTATGTACAACATAAACTAACCAATAATAATCACAAATTAATATGTTTGTTTGGCAATTTTTTTTTAACTATTTATTAACTTCAGCCGTCAACATACATACAAACATGCACGAAGACGGTTCAGGAACACTAACACAGCGTGAGCCAATTACGTTAGTGACCTAAATCCGTCGATAAAATAAGACGAAAATGGCGAAAAATAGGTTTGCTAGACGTACATGTATATGCGCAAAGGAATTGCATTGTTGCTATGAAAAAAATTTCATGCACAATTATTGAGTAAACATTTATATATTTTGAAGTGACTATACAGCCGGGCAGCCGGCTATTTAGTAAACTGCTGGCTATACAGCCGGCTATTTAGTAAAATGCTGGCTTTTTAGTAGTCTCCTTCGCAACCGCTCTTTGTGTCGAGGTTTCTCCATATCTAAATAAATTTAGCGACATAAATATCTTAACAAGTCCAAGGTCATAACTGCTAACCGTATAACCTTTTGAAAGTTAGAAAAGGTTTAAAAAATTATTTAAGAAAAAATATGCTAAGAAAGAACAAAACACAACACGACCCGGACTGCGTTTCACTTTCCGCACGCAGCGCCTTTACCGTATGCGCTTGGTAAAAGCTGGCACAAACAAAAGTTTTATCCCCGAGCCGACGGCGCGAAGCGCCGTGTGAGGGTACTAATTCCCCCCGGCTATTTACACCGGGGGAAACGAAAGCATTAGCGAAGTCTACAGTTCATCAAATATCGCGGGCGTGGGTCACTGTGCGTGTTTCGGTGGGTGGTCATCCTCACTGATCTCATAATATAGCGGACTGTAATGAATAGCCAACACTGATTGGTCCAATTTAAAATTGGCATTATAACGGCTGCATGACGATTGACGACAGCGAAATTGATTTGATGATTTCTTGCAAATATATTTCATTTTTGCAAGATTTTGTAAATTGCAAAGGATTTTTGATGAAATAAAGGCAAGAGGATTGCTAAAAGAAGGAAGTAAAGGTGCCGACGTTAACGAAGGTAAGTTTGTTTTAAATATTGATGCATTGTTTGCTTTTAATATACTGTAATCTCGGCTGTAATTACTTTAAAAGCCGAACGTTGCGTATATAAAATATGAAACAAGACAGCGTATTATTTCAGTGTTTCTTTATTGATTACACTTTTTATTATACTAAGCAAAGTTATTTACATGGGAGAATTTGGAATCATTTTATTTCGAACTCAAAGTTTATCGATAAAGGCAGTTTAGTTCTATATTAAAAGAACACTTTCAAACGTTTTGCGAAGCGTTTGTGGTTGAATTTCACCTTAAATTGAAGCTTATGTTACGTATAATTACATACCTACTGTAATTACTTTAAAATCCGATCGTTGTGTATAAATATGAAACAAGACAGCGTATTATTTCAGTGTTTCTTTATTGATTACACTTTTTATTATACTAAGCAAAGTTATTTGCATGAGAGAATTTGGAATCATTTTATTTCGAAGTCAAAGTTTATCGATAAAGGCAGTTTAGTTCTATAGTAAAAGAACATTTTAAAACGTTTTGCGTAAGCGTTTGTGGTTGAATTTTACCTTAAATTCAAGCTTATATTACGTATAATAACATACCTAACATATATATGTTTAGGAAATTGATAATTTTGTAATTAAAAGTGATATTTATAGGGGATTTTTCATTTGTAAAAATATTCTTAAAAAATTATCGTGTTACCATGACAACTACTTAAAATACTTCACGTTCGGAAAATAAAAAGGTTTTGTCTGCAAGGCGAGGGTTTCTGCATGCATGTATTTTCTAGTATTTCACTATATAGTCAACTATATAGCCGACAATTTACTATATACCCGACTATATTGTCACTTTGTTTATATTTGATATGATAAAGAATGTTCAGATTGCAGTCTCTTCTCTACCACAATCAAAGTCAGAAAGCCACCATTTTTATAATAAAAACAGACAGAATAAGAGTTACAAAATGGGCATTTATTAATGTATCATGTATTCATGTATGCCCTCTATAAAATGAAAAACCACACAATCTGTAAATACATCTTACTAACTTTAACTCAACTTACGAAGCAATCCTATAATTATAAGATGTCCTGTGACTAATGTACCATATAACAAAATTTTAAAGTAACATAAAAATTCTAAAATCTAAATGATGTGACTATAAATGCACCATAACAAAATAATTATGAATAGATGAATAAACCATCGATATTATTAAAAAAGCATGCACGGTTGAATTTCGTTGAAGTTGAATTTCGAAATTTAAAAAATTTTAATGTCGATAATTTCCAAGCCGACCTGTATAGTCAGGATTGGGAATTATTAGATAACCAAGCATGCGTTGATAAGATGTGGGATATATGGAAAACACTCTTTATGACAGTGCTCGACAAACATGCTCCAAATAAAGAGAAAAGAGTGAAAGATAAACCCAGTGTCCCTTGGTTAACCACTACAATCAAAAAACAAATTAGAGAACGAGATCGTCTAAAACTTCTTGCAATAAAATACAAATCGGAAAATTACTGGGATGCTTATAAATCGTCTAGAAATCGCATAACAGATGCTTTGCGAGAAGATAAAACAGCTTATTATAAAGTACAATTTGATAAAGTAAAACATGATCCAAAACAAGCTTGGAAAACTGTTAATAAAATCCTAAATCGAAAGCAAAAATGTCCAGATATAAACTCTGTCAAAACTCAGAATGGAGAGATAACCGATCCAAATGAGTTAGCGGAAAGCTTCAATGATTATTTTACTAATATTGGTCCAGATATTGCAAAAACGATCGATAAAGGTGACAGAAATTTCACGGATTACATAACTAGAGTAACTAGCAATTTTAAGTTCCAAGCTGTATCTGAATCGAAAGTTCATAGACTTCTTTTGTCTCTAAATCCCGGTAAATCTACCGGTATTGACAAAATTCCAGCCAAAATTATTCGTATTGCTTCCCCAGTAATTGCAAATTCCTTGGCAAAAATTTTTAATAGGGCAATCACCAGTGAATCCGCTCCATCTGAATGGAAAGCAGCGAGAGTTACACCTTTACATAAAAAGGCCCTCGAAACCTGTTAAATAATTATCGCCCTATATCCATTCTTCCTGTTGTAAGTAAAGTTTTCGAAAAAGTATTATACGAACAGTTACACGATTATCTTGTTACAAATAACTTACTATCCCAACATCAATTCGGTTTTAGACGTAGTCACTCAACAGCATCCGCCCTTTTAGATAGCACAAATGAATGGTTTGTTAATATGGATCGTGGCTTTTTTAATATTGCAGTCTTTCTCGACTTGCAAAAGGCATTCGACACTATTAACCACGTTGTATTATTGAAAAAACTTGATTTTTATGGTTTAGAAACATCAGCTTTAAACCTCCTAAAATCGTATCTAGAAAACAGAACTCAAATGTGCTCTGTTAATGGCACACTTTCTCGTAAAAAATTAATTACATGTGGAGTCCCTCAAGGCTCAATTCTTGGGCCGCTCCTATTTTTGGTTTATATTAATGATTTGCCAAACAGTTTGGAGTATTCGTCAACAAGGATGTTTGCCGATGATACGACATTAACTGCATCTGGTAAATCAGTTGCTGATGTAGAAATGGCCATTAATTATGATCTTGCTAACGTAAAGCGGTGGCTATCTGCAAACAAACTATCCCTAAATCTTGTTAAAACTGAATACCTATACTAATTGGATCTCGGCATAACGTCAACAATCTAGCCCTTGTTCCAAATGTGTTCATTGGCGATGTACAAATTAAAAGAGTGAGAGAAACAAAAGCACTTGGAGTATGTATTGATGAATTTTTGTCATGGAATAAGCATATTGACAAAATTGCTAAGAAGGTTTCATCCGGAATTGGAGCGATCAGAAGACTCAAACCCTGTGTGGACCACAATACATTAATATGTGCTTATAACGCACTTATATTGCCCCACTTCGACTACTGCTGCGAAGTTTGGGATACTTTTGGTATCACACTCTCTGATCGCCTCCAAAAATTACAAAATAGGGCTGCTAGAGTAATTACGGGTCGTAAAAACGAACACGGGCAATCTGAACTTGCTTTAAATGAACTAAACTGGAAAACATTGAAAGAACGCAGAACTCAATTTGTAGCAAGTCTCATGTACAAAATAACCCACGATCTAGCGCCCAAACAACTAATTGATATGTTTCAAAAGACGCCTTCGTCTCAACATTATAGCTTACGAGGTTATGCCACAAATCTCTACCTGCCCAAACCTAAGACCGAATATCTTAAAAAAGGTCTTAGTTATAGAGGAGCAAAATTGTGGAATGGCCTCCCAGATAGACTAAGAAATAAATGTTCTCTTAGTCAATTTAACTTAAGTGTGCGGCACCTGGCCAGTTAGATAATGAGTTTATGAAATTTTATTTATTTGACCATAGTAGAGTAATTATAATTGTATAATTGTATTGTAATGTGTTAGTCTTGTATATATATTTATCCTAATTGAGTGTAACGTTTGTATTTTTAAACCTACGCCCCTCTTGGAAATCAGCTCTTGCTGTAGGGGTTAGCGTAGACAAATAAAGTTTTTACTTACTTACTTACTTACTTACTCACGAAAAGGCTTTACGATGTTACTTTGGGCAATCTTCTGGGATATAACAAAAAGTTTTTTATCGGACAATTTAGCAGTCAGCCAAAGTCAAACCTCGAGTCAAACAAACAGTTTCTCTTCACCCTGTAGAAAACCGCCATCTTCGCAGGCGTACGAGCCCAAATTAGTCGACCTGAGTGTTTAACGCACGCACGCACGCACGCACGCACGCACGCACGCACGCAACTCGATAGCATAGTATATCTAGCGCTACGCGCAGATACAAAAACCCAACTCTACATCGGATAAAATGAAGTATACTACACGGAATAATTGCCAAAATAACTAGTTCAATTAAGAACAACATTTCATTGTTGCAGTAAGCTGCCTGGCTTTATGGCACTTCAGACAAACTGACTTCCACGTCTGCGGATTTTCCTAGTCAAACACGGTTAATGTTGCGGAGTGGTAATAATTTATAGGACATGATTTAAAGCTCTGGAATGATGTTCTGGTTTCCGTAGTTCATCTGCCAGGCAGTTCCATACACGCGATACTCGTACAAGATAACTGTTCTGATGACATAGCGTTCTGACTTTAGGAATGTTATATTTCACAAGAGAGTTATTAGAAGAGCGTAGATTTATGGTTGAAGTCTGAGTGTCAAATTGTTCGGGTAGGACATCAGTTTTAACCAAGCCATGTGTGCATTTGAAGAGGAATAGGATATCAAGATATTCGTGCCAGTAACAGAGAAGTAGCATCTTCAACGCAGCGAGTCTCGTTTTGTATGGCATGTCCGTTTGGAATGGTAAAGACAGTACGAATTTGGTCGCTCTACGTTGTATGCGTTCGAGCTCCATACACATGATGATAGTCTGTGGACATCACACTTGTGAGGCATAAGCAAGATGGGATCTCACAAGTGTAAGGTAGAGACAGCGTCGGGTATTTACGTTTTTAACCTTGATAGTCGAACTTTTGAGCACACCAAGCAGGCGGTTGGCTTTCGTAACTTGCACGTAAATATGAGTGTTCCATCTGAGATCTGAACAAACCGTCACTCCGAGGTCTTTCTGGGAGGAAACATGCTGCAAAGTTTTACCGTTGACAATGTATTCAGCAACAAGAGGATGACGTTCTCTCGTAATGCTCAGAACTTTGCATTTCTCGGCATTGAATTTGAGCCTCCAAAACTCAGCCCATTTCTCCACGTTTCTCGCTTCAGCTTGAAGGACACAGGCGTCAGCCGGTGATTCAACAACTGAGATGAATTTTGTGACGTCGGCAAACAAGGAAACGTCAACAGCGGGTGAGGTTATTGATTCAGGAAGGTCGTTTATGTAGATGAGAAACAGGAGTGGTCCGAGTATTGATCCTTGCGGAACGCCGGAAGAAACTGGACGTGTCTCTGAAATCTCACCATTGACTAGAACGCGCTGTTGACGTCCGGATAAATAACTTTTAAACCACGTTAAAATATTGTCCCTTAAGTCCAAATCGTTGGAGTTTCTTTAAAAGAAGGTTATGATTTACCGTGCCAAACGCTTTAGCAACATCGAAATACAAAATATCTGTTTGTTTCCCTGAATCCAGGTTTTGACTGATCCGGTGAAGAACGGAAATGAGCTGACCTGTGCAAGACTTTCCTCTCATGTTTAATGAAATTTTGTTTCTTGGTTATCTAAAAACCTAATGCATGGTATGCTGTTCATCAAAAAATGTGATTGAAAGGAAGACATTTAATAAGAAGTACAACGTATGATCTTTCTGTAGTCCCTGGGAGCAAATACTGACATGATCGCATATGTAGATTATGTAAAATTGTAAATACTTAAAAATAATTGCGTTTTAACTGAGTTTCCTTTAGATGATTATCCTCAAAATAAAGCAAATGTTTAATTTAATAGATTATTAGCATTGAAATAGGGGTGAGCAGGTGAGGACATGTTAGGCTTCGTCGAGAGTAACGTCTGTTCACAGGCTAGGACATGTTGGTTTTTAGCGGATTACTCACATGGTTAAACATGGATTTAAGATCATGCACATTGTAATATAACTTTATAAGTGCCTCCACAAAACGCTGGGAATACCGTTTTAGTGTACCAAAATTTAGAAAAAATGTCGGGTAGGATACCTCCGGACCTTCCTAGTTTGTAGTACGTCCCCCCTCCCCACTTTTTGGGATAGATTGACGCGTTTGATGCTGTGCAACGGATATCAAGTGATGGAGTGCGCACATTATTCTGGTAAGCGGATTGGTATATTATCTGGACCAGATGCTTTGCTAGGATCGAGGTAAGGAAGAACGTCATATACTTCACTTGGGTCTAAAATAATGTCAGAAATAGTCTCTTCGCATACAGGTGAGGTGGGGATTGAAATATCATCACCTTCTGTTAGAAATACTGAGTGGAATAATCATTGAACATTTCTTCAGCTTGTTTTAGACTAGTGAAATCTAAGCGTGAGACGTCTGCGTTGTTTGTCGCGAGGGAAACTTGCTGTGGAATACGGCTGGATTTAGTGGTTGTTTTAAAAAATGACCAGAACAGTTTCGGATTGGATGGTAGAGCTTAACTTAGGGAACAAAAGAAATTTTCCCGACTCTCTTTGATGTACGGCGGAGATTCTTGTATTTCTGTATACAAGTGCAGCAGAATTTGTTCCGCGATGGACTTTTCGCCGTAGTGTTTCTTTCTTTTTGATCAATGATTTAATCTCACCAGTCAACCATGGTGGATTGTATCTTCCTTTTACAATCTTTGTTGGAATACATTCGTCAGCTACAGCAAGGAAAGTGTCTCTCCATAAATTCCAGTTCTCGTTAATGTCCGACATCGATGTGGGATCGCTAAATTCAAATTCAATCGATTCATAAGTACGGTTCATTTTTTTCAAAATCCGCACGGTTCAGGGCTGCAAATTGCTGTCGGACAACGAACAATGTCCGAATAAATTTGGCAAATGTCGGAGCAAAAGTAATTTTGATCGGACATTGGTCAGATCACAAAAAAAATTGTCACATTATACATTTTGCAATAAAATTTACGAGGCATTCTAGCATTTTACTTAAACGTTGCGCCGGAATGGCTATACATACTTGTCTCGCGAATGTACGAGTAGGTTTGTGTATACGAAACGCAAAGAGTGCTCAGTATCATAAAGATAGAGCAAATGTAGAATTTCGCTTACCTCAAAATTCCGCAACAGTCTGTTTCATCAGTAAAGAATCATCAGGCGGTATGACAAGTTTCGAAAATAGGTCTGCTTATATGTGTTTTGGCCGGAATGTGGGGGGGGGGACAAAGCATGCACTGTCAATTGCAGTTGTTCGAAAAACGCAATATGCCCACTTCAGAAACAATGCATGACTAAGGACATAGTATACAAAGCAACAGTCACAACAAGCAACCCTAACACGATCATGAATTATATTGGCATGACATCAACTACATTTAAAGAGCGTTTGGCTAACTCAATAAAGAGCACTCAAACAAAACTGAGCTTTCGAAATATATTTGGACATTGAAAGATAGCAAGAAAGATTTTAATATCAATTGGCAAATTTTGAAACGCGCTATTTCGTATACGGGAGGATCAAAACGATGTAATTTATGTTTAGAGGAAAAATTTTGTATTTTGAAAGAAAACCAAAACTGTTTACTCAATAAAAGAATGGAAATTATATCTACGTGCAGACATAGGAAGAAATTTCGCGTAAACAACGCAAACAATACACTCCCACAACTCGATTAGGCATTTCCGCGTAAACAACGCAAACAATAGATGAATGCATGCTTTGTTTCACCCACACACACTCACATTCCGGCCAAAACACATATAAGCAGTCCTACTTTCGAAAATTGTCATACCGCCTGATGATTCTTTACTGGTGAAACAGACTGTTACGGAATTTTGAGGTAAGCGAAATTCTACATTTGCTCTATTTTATGATATTGAGCACTCTTTGCGTTTCGTATACACAAACCTATTCGTATATATATATATATATATATATATATATATATATATATATATATATATATATATATATATATATATATATATATATATATATATATATATATATATACGCACACACACTTAAGAACTAAACAAGACAGAAAACAAGTCAATGAATACTTCGTGGCCGGGTGCCCACAACAGCTTGTGAAGCCAATTGTTGGTTTTTGTCCGACCAAATCCAAGTTATGTCCAACCAAAATTAAAAGTGATCGGACAAATGTCGTGTCAAGTCAAATGTTTATTTGCAGCCCTGCGGTTGTAATCGTAAACCGATCTTTTGAGCTTATATATGCGTTTTTTAATGGCACACTATCACAAAAAAATTGAATTACAATGTGCTTACAATAATTACATAACTAAGTTAATAAAGATACAATAAGTCTAATACTATATTTACAATTTAAAAATTTAGGTGTGAGGAAAGTATATATTGTAATAGTTTAGATATTCAAAAACTAGTGCCATGATGACATATTTAAAACTCGAATCATACTTGGGAAAAAAACGTTTGTGAAAACGATCAGTTCTACATTTGAACAAAGACCAATTGTTAGCGTTACGTAAATCGTTGTTCACGTTTTCTCTAGTCAGAGGTAAGAGATAAAACAGGCGGTTGCCATCAGTTATCTTTTTAATCGTTCTTTCACACAAAGCATCGCGTCTCTCATCTAGGCGAGAACAATGGAGCTGACTCAAAGCTTCACGGTAAGACCTGCCAGGGGGGATTATATTCAGTGCTCTTTTCTGAACTCGTTCAATTGAGTCCGCCAGATAAGCTAGTAGATTGTTATGCCATACAATGCAGCAGTACTCTAGTACGAAGCGAATGAGGGCATAGCAAATAAGGATCAGTTCGTGAGGTGGGATTCCACCCCGTTTAAGAACTCTAAGAATATGAAAACGCTTGGAGGCCTTTTTAACAATCATGGCAATATGCCCATTCCATTTAAGATTATCCTGTATAACCAAGCCAAGAACCCTATGATGGGAAACGATTTACAGGGGGTGTCCCCTCAAATTGAGACGTTCTAAAATGGGTCGCTCTTTAAGGAAACAGACGTGCATCTCTTTGCATTTCTTTGGATTTAGCTTCATTAGGTTGTTGTCAGCCCATGTGTTGACCTCATCAAGGTGATGCTGCATAAGGGATTCACTGTTTCTTGACAGGGACTCTGAAATGGATACATCATCCATGAATTTCCAAGTACCAGTATTCCCTGGGGATGGGATCTTTAGATCGTTGATCGTAATCAAAAATAAGATTGGAGGTGTTGCTGTACCTTGAAACTCAAAGAGTAGGCACTTGTGGTCGGAAAACAAATTGAAATTGGTTGGATCAATTACTTCAATGTTGTTAACGTTGTCTGGAATATTTGTCAGGATAAGATCAAGAACCTTAGTTTCTCTTGTTGGAGCGAAGATCAATTGACTTAACTAATGGTCGGATAAGGTGTTGTAGAAAAATCTCTCCGATTCACCGGTTTGAAAAACCATGCTTTCAGAGGTTGAAGTTGAAATCACCAGTCATTATAATTTTCTCGTAGTGTAGGTGTCCATGATGTAATCTAAGAACTTTTTAAAGGAGAGAGGCCATTTTGACGAGGAGTCAGGAGCTCTGTAGCAGCAGATAACAAGGATTCGCGCATTGTTTGTGGCGCATTCAACGCAGACGATTTCTAGTTCGGTATCTAATTGATTGAAGCATACTTGCTTGGTTTCTGTAAAAGAAGACTCTTTTGTAGCTATTATAAGGAGCCGAATAAAGTCATTCTACACGTAGGAACTAACGATTTAAAACATCTATCTGCAAGAGAGTGGCTGAAGGGATTGCAAATCTCGCAACCCAAATCGAAGAAGATTCCCCAGCAACCAGCATTGTGATCTCTAGTATATTACCATGATCAGATAAATCTGAACTATCGGCAAAAGCAACAGAAGCTAACAAACTTATTAAAGCAATATGCTCTAAAAATCAATGGGCATTCATTGATCATAAATCAGTTCATTTGTCTTGCCTAAACACAAGAGGCTTGCACCTTAATCGTAAAGGAACTTCTGTTGTAGCAAAGAACATTTCTAAGTAGCTACATTAATTCCTGATAGGAAATTGCCGTAAGACAGTCAGTTAATTCTTTATCCGCATCTCATATTTCTAATACCGAAGCCCCATGCATATACTATAGATTATTCAGCCATGGTCTTGCAATTGCTTGTCTATAAATATAAATAGTTTGTTAGCTCACATTGATGATTTAAGAATCTTTATGGACAACTGACAATAGTAAAATCGATATACTATCTATAAATGAAACTATAAGTTAGATTCGTCCATCACCAATAGTGAAATCCATCTTTCAGGCTATGATGTTGTTAGGCTAGACCGTAAGGTTAATGGTAGAAGTGGTGGTGGTGTTTGTATGTATATACGAAGTAATCTAAACTTTCGAATTCGTGAAGATCTGGCTAATAATGATCTTGAAATCCTAATAATCGAAATTTCTAATCCTCGTTCAAGGCCGTTTTTGGTGGGTACTTGGTATAGACCTCTTAAACTCGTCCCAACAATTATTTACTTTATTCGAGGAAATTATCGATAAGATATAGATGCTGGGAATTCCGAACTGTATTTACTTGGAAATTTGAATTGTAACCTATTGCCAAACACACCAAATTCCAACACGTCTGAGCTTTTGAATATATTTGATATTTACAATCTTTCACAGACAATTGCTGAACCTACCAGAATAACTAATACCTCACAAACATTAATCGATTACCAATAATCTTGATAAAGTAAAAGCTTCCGGTGTTCTTTCCCTTGGTATAAGTGATCATTCTCTGGTATACCTTATTCGGAAATGTACATATCATAAGGCAGCGGTAAATGCTTTTGTTGAAAAGAGAAATTTCAAAAACTTCAATGAGCGTGCATATTTGAATGATTTAAATAATCTAAATTGGGAGGAAGTTTCTCTGCATAACGACCCTAATGATATGTGGACTGAACGGTTGAATTTGTTTATGTCTGTGATTGATAAACATGCCCCACTTAAAAAGAAACGTATATAGGGAAACGAAAGTCTCCATGGATTACTTCACATGTAGTTCAGAAAATTCGCGAAAGAGATTATCTAAAAAGGCAATTCGATATTACACGTGACGATGAAATTTGGTTACAATAGAAGAAAGCTCGAAATGAAACTAACAACACTATTAGGCAGGCTAAATATAAATATTTTATCACTAATATTGAGGCTGCACGAAAAGATCCAAGGAAAACTTGGAGACTAGTCAACTATCTGAACTCTCGTAAAGTGAGTGATGTAACCAGTGTCAAGAAAGTCAATCTTGACGGTAATGAAATCACTAATGCGGCTGAAATTTCGGATGCCTTTAATTCATATTTTACCTCGATAGCAAAGAAACTTGCGAACAAAATACCTATAGCTCTAATGTTAATCCCGTTTCTTATATTCAATCCACACATACTGTGTTTTCTTTCGAGGAAATTGGTTTGTGCACTGTAAATGGACGACTTGCGCTTTAGACTAAATTTTAATCTAAGTAAGAACAACGAAATCTATCACCACAGCTAGAAAGAGCGTCTTGGAATTAGTAATATTAAAAAGTTTGGTTGCGAAATGTTGTAAAATACGGAAAATATAGCCCTTCAAAGTTGGCAAATTTGTATACTTTTGTATTACGTGCGTGAATTGGTAACTAAATTAGTTACCAATTTCCGCACGTAATAGAAATGTATACAAATTTGCCAACTTCGCAGGGCTATATTTTCCGTATTTTACAACATTTCGCAACCAAACTTTGCAGTTTTTCTAATTTTGATAACTTCTTTCCGAAAATATCCTTTGTTATTCCCAGATTAAAATTTTTTTATGATTAAATGATTAAAAATTAAAAGTCGTCCATTGTTTGCTAAAAACGATTAATGCTAACAAAGCGAGCGGCCCTGATAAAATACCAGGTAGATTACTGATCACCCTCGTTAACTAAAATGTTTAAAAGCTCATTTTCTAAGGGGATTTATCCGAATGATTGGAAAATGGCGAAAGTCTTACCTATATTCAAAAATTGCGAAAAATGTGATATAAGTAATTATCGTCCAATTTCAATTATATCGGCGGTTGCCAAAGTTTTCGGTAGAACCGTTTATGATCAATTTTACTCATATCTATGACAAGCAACAACTTACTGTCGAACTATCAGTCCGGGTTTCGAGCATCATGTAGTACCGTTACAGCTTTATTAGAGCAGACTAATAACTATAGTGCGTAAATATTGATAAGGGTTTGCTTAACGTTGTGATTTTCATTGACCTAAAGAAAGCTTTCGATACAATTGTTCACGAAATTCTTATACGTAAACTAATGTGTTATGGTGTGGATGACAATGCGCTATCGTGGTTTAATTCCTATTTAAACAATCGAAAACAGAAATGATACGTAAATGGAAAACTCTCTGGTAGTCGTTCCATCTCCCATGGAGTTCTGCAGGGCTCTATTATAGGCCCACTTTTGTTTTTGATCCATATCAATGACTTGCCTAACTGCTTGAACGAGGGTTTACCTAGAATGTATGCTGATGATACGAACATCAGCATGCAAAGTAATAATCTTTCTGAACTAGAAAATCTTATGAATACTGAAATAGCCAATTTCAACACATGGTTTAAATATTGCCAAGACTGAATTTATGATTATTGGATGATTATTTGGACTTTCAACCTCACTTTGATAATCAGAATGTGGAAGTATGTGTTAATAATAAACAGATTAATAGAGTGCTGAAGTCGAAGTCATTAGGTTTAGCAATTGATGAGGACTTGACTTGGAAATATCATGTTGATAATATCACGAAAAAAGTCTCTTCGGGTATCGGCGCTCTCAAACGAATGAGAGATTTTATTACCAGGGAAATTGCAATTCGAGTTTACCAAAGTTTGGTGGAGCCCTATTTTTCCTATTGTGCCCCTGTTTGGGATGGCCTAGGTAAAAAGCAAAGCGAAAAATTGCAAAAATTACAGAATAGGGCCCGTGTTATTATACCCGTTCAACTTATTTCATCAAGTTCTCTTCTTGAAGAACTCAATTGGGAATCATTGTCCACTAAGCGATTAAAGCAAAAGGCAACCTCATGTTTAATACTATTAACAAACATACACCATTCTATTTACAAGAGATGTTTTCTCCTAGTGAGAGTGTTTATAACCTGAGAGATTCTTATGGTAAACTCTATGTCCCAAAACCACGCACAGATTATTTGAAACGCTCCTTCAGTTACAGTGGAGCCTCTTTATGAAATGGCCTGCCAGAATCTCTTAGATCAGTAACCTCTCTCGCTGCTTTTAAGACAGGTTTAGAAGCCTTCTTAATAAATAATCGATCTGACTCCCACACTGCAATCAGGTAGAACAGTATCTATATTTCTTTTTGCTCCATTTTAAAATATTTTAATATTTTTGTAAATAATTATACTGATGATTCTCCGTGTTTAAATAAAGTTGATGTATCTATGTATGTACAGTATGTATGTATTAGTACGCCACCGCCGGTTTTACATTTACGGTCGACACGGAAAACGTTAATCTTGACGTAAAATTTCAGCATCAAAGTGTTTATTGGACAGCCATGTTTCAGTGAGGAAAACGATGTCTATTTGCTCAGAGTATATACAAAATCTTGAAGACTTGAATTATTTGATATCATATCTCCGTCAGATGTAAACTAAACAAACTTCGCGTATTCCATGCAGCTCAAACAGCGAAATGTCTTACGTTCAGTCGCGATGGTGTTCTTCGATTATTCATGACGAATGAACAGTGTTAGAGATGCTCAGATGAAATAACTGGACCAGGATTTGATTCCGCATGCATCGTTAGCTAAAAGAATTAACACCAAAGGCAAAGACGATCTCTGTAACAATAACAGTCCGTCGATCCGAGACCAAAGTTACATGTGTCTTAACACGACGAAGTCGATAAGAACACGGCGGTCCAAGCGTTTTCGTTGAGGCAAAGAACAAATTAATCTTGGTTTCTTTCGTATTTTTTATTCCACGTACAACCAACCACAGAAAAACAATAACGTAGATGAATTTTGGGAAAATCATTTCTAATAGGATTAGGAATTGTATTAATTTTGTTCTTATTAATTAGCGCGCGCGCTTAATTAAGCGCGCGTGTTGGCGTGTTCGTTTGCAATCGTGAGATTAACCGTCCGTTCAGCTTGCGCGAGCGGAAAAGGCAACGAGAAATGTCAGAATCGGTACAAAAATGAGCACAAATCCACCAATTACTCAATACATGACCAAGATAATTTTAAAAATACCACAAATTTTCCAAGAGGTCGACTTTATCTACCGATTCGTTTTATATTTTGTTTACAAATCCAGAGAAGCAATGACAAAATCATATAATTTTACAGAGCAAGACGTATATGCATAGGTCTCCCGAAAAGGTCTTTTATTTTTAAAAAAATCCATACAATTTGCTTTAAAATGCAATGCTTTGACATTCAATGCTTTAATGTACAGTAAAACCTCTATAATTTGTATTACATGAAGTACGTGTAACATCACAATAGCGTTGCGTCCATAGAGATTATAAATAACACTAGAGGAGGCATCGAGTTTAAAAATTGGGAACGCAGCTAATGGGGGGCAAATTCAAGTCCCGGATATAAAATCGTGCTCTCATTGGCTGATTTGAAACTCGTCACCAATGGGAACACGAATACACATCCGGGACTTGAATTTGCCCCCCAATAGTCGCGTTCCCTTTTTTTTACTGAATTAAGATTACAATGCCTCCTCTAGTGTTATTTATAATCTCTATGGTTGCGTCATTATGTAATATATATCCCCAAGGTTGGCAAGAAAATACAAATTTAAAACTATATACAAAAACTTAATAACGAAAAAACTCGTACATAAACATCGAAATTCATAAAAAACTAACTCACTGTGGTAAGACATAACTTTAGTACTTCTACATTGTGTTTTTTTGTTCTCTCATACTTTAAAACGAGTTAATTTTGCGAAAATTCATCAATTTCGCGACTCAGTTTGGTCAAACTATGCGGGATGGCTCCCGGCGTTACGTCATAAAATAAAGCTCTCTGATTTGCTGGAAAATTTTATAATTTCAAAAAACTCTCCGATTGGCAGGCTGAAATTTCCCAGCGAGTCTGAGAGCTTTATTTTGTGACGTAACGCCGGGAGCCATCATCCCGCACAGTTTTGATCAAATTGAGTTACGAATTTGATGAATTTTCCTCGGAATTTTCGCAAAATTAACTCGTTTTAAAGTGATGAGAGAACAAAAAAACAATGTAGAAGTACTAAAGTTATGTCTTACCATAGTGAGTTAGTTTTTTTAATGAATTTCGATGTTTTTGTGCGAGTTTTTTCGTCATTAAGTTTTGGTATATAGTTTTAAATTCTTGCCAACCTTGGGGATATATATTACATAATGACGCAACGTCTATTGTGATGTTACACGTACTTCATGTAATACAAGTTATAGAGGTTTTACTGTGCATTAAAGCATTGTCAAAGCATTGCATTTTAAATGAGGTTACATGGTAACCAAGGTTAATATCATAGGAGCCGCGCGCAGTCTGGGTACGACATGTGCCCTCAGGATATCGGATATAGAGAGTGCCAAGCAGACTCTCAGGTCATTAGCTAATTCGTAGCCAACTGCAATGGTTATCTGCTCAGAGAAGAAGCAATTTTTTCTTTCTCGTCTTTGTTCTTGTTGTGTGCGTGCTTGTTGAATAACATGGACTCGGCGGGAGAAACGTCAAGTCACCAGGAAACCGGTTCATCGTCGACGTCGGTGGATTGGGCAGCAGCTTCCAAGTTGCCCGAGTTTCCTCTGCCTCTGGTTTTAAAACTACCGTGGCCGATATGCCACAGCGATGGTAAGCGCGCCAGGTATACGCAAACACCAGGCGAAGGTATGTTAACTGCTCCTTCTTTTGTTAAGTTGCTGGGTCGACGTTGTTGACATAATCGAGTGCAGTTGCACAAAACAGCGCGCCCTGAAACAGCGCGGGCAAACAAACAGGCAAACAAACGCGGCCTGAAACAGCGCGGGATTTACTTGCATGTACGGCCTTAATAATACGCCTCACGAAGCAATTCCCCGGCTGGTGCTGGTTTAATTATGATCGCGCCTATCGTCTCGAAACTGCCGCATCCAATTCAAAGAATTGGAGCCAAATTCAAGCAGATTTGTGCCATCACCACGCAATCGCAAAACTCGATGATTGCCTGCAAATCATGGAATTCAGGCGCATGTAGCAGTCCACGCGATTTTGTAGATTTCGCCATAGATGCGATCGAAACGGGTGCGGCGGCGCGCACCGCTGAACACAGTGCTCAGAATTCGCGCTGAAACGAGGCCTCAAGCTGTAGGCGACAGGCGAAAAGCGATTAGAAGAGACGATGTAGCTGATCACAATATTTTTTCCTGTTTAGTCGTTCAAAACAATTTTAATCGTTTTGACGTGTCTTTAATTACCGCATTAATGTAGACAATTGGACATTACAATTATGCAGTCATCCGGAGCGTCAAAAAGTTGACTTTTGTTCTAAGTGGTTTACATCAGAGGTTTCGGCCTGGGTTAGGCAAAATGTCCCTCTGCGCTCAAACGCAAACGAGGTATCATTGGGCCTACTGCAATACCACCATTAGAAAGTTTACAGGTCAGCCGTTGTGTCGTGATTCCTAATTTATCCGTCCCCTTTGGGCACAGCGTAAATGATGGGGTTAATATCCGAGGCTATTTCACTAGTTATTAAAGCCGGACATGCTGCGTTAATGGGTAAATTGGATATTAGAAGCGCTTATCGCATAAGTTCAGTGCATCCGTCAGCCCGTAATTTATTAGGAATGTTTTGACAAAGTGGTTGTTCTATGTTGATCTCGCATTACCGTTTGGCTTGCGCTCAGCACCAGGATGAATGTTTTGACAAAGTGGTTTCTATGTTGATCTCGCATTACCGTTTGGCTTGCGCTCAGCACCAGGATTTTTCAATAGTCCTTCACTAGTGCTTGGTGAATAATTAGCACGTTCTCAAGTTACTACATTACCTAGACGACCATTTCACATTAAAACCTCCTAACTTTTGGCCCTATGTGCTCCGCATCTCAAAGCGATTGACCAGGCAGCGACCGAAATTGGCATACACTTATCGCTTGACAAATGCGTGGGCCCATTTTTCTTGGCATTGAGTTAAACCGGTTTGGCTCCCTTTGCTCTTTTCTGAATGGCGGCATAGCTTAGCAACTGGGTCTGGTCCCTTTGATAATTTCTACATTGCGACATAGCTTAGCAACTGGGTTTAGTCACTTTGCTAATTCCTAAATGGCGAGATAGCTTAGCAATTGGGTTTGGTCCCTTTGCTAGTTTCTAAATGGCGATAAAGCTTAGCAATTGGGTTTGGTCCGTTGGCTAATTTCTAAATGGCGGCATCACTTAGCAATTGGGTATGGTCCCTTTGCTAATTTCTAAATGGCAACACTGCTTAGCAACTGGGCTTAGTCACCTTGCTAATTTCCAAATGGCGAGATAGCTTAGCAACTGAGTTTAGTCACTTTGCTAATTTCTAAATGGCGATAAAGCTTAGCAATTGGGTTTGGTCCCTTTGCTAATTTCTAAATGGCGGCATCACTTAGCAATTGGGTTTGGTCCCTTTGCTAATTTCTAAATGGCGACACTGCTTAGCAACTGGGCTTAGTCACTTTGCTAATTTCTAAATGGCGAGATAGCTTAGCAACTGGGTTTAGTCACTTTGCTAATTTCTAAATGGCGGCATCGCTTAGCAACCGGGTTTGCTCCCTTTGCTAATTTAATCTAAAGGGCGACACTGCTTAGCAACTGGGTTTAGTCACTTTGCTAATTTCTAAATGGCGAGATAGCTTAGCAACTGGGTTTAGTCACTTGCTAATTTCTAAACTGCGGCATCGCTTAGCAACCGGGTTTGCTCCTTTTGCTCATTTCTGAATGGCAGCATAGCTTAGCAACTGGGTCTGGTCCCTTTGTTAATTTCTACATTGCGACATAGCTTAGCAACTGGGTTTAGTCCCTTTGCTAATTTCTAAATGGCGACATAGCTTAGCAACTGGGTTTGGTCCTTTTGCTAATTTCTGAATGGCGACATAGCTTAGCGGGTTTGGTTCCCTTGCTAATTTCTAAAGGGCGACATAGTTTAGCAACTGGGTCTGGTCCCTTTGCTAATTTCTAAAGGGCAACATTGCTTAGCAACTGGGTTTAGTCCCTTTGCTAATTTCTAAATGGCGATATAGCTTAGCAACCGGGATTGATCCCTTTGTTAATTTCTACATTGCGACATAGCTTAGCAACTGGGTTTAGTCCCTTTGCTAATTTCTAAATGGCGACATAGCTTAGCAACTGGGTTTGGTCCTTTTGCAAATTTCTGAATGGCGACATAGCTTAGCGGGTTTGGTTCCCTTGCTAATTTCTAAAGGGCGACATAGTTTAGCAACTGGGTCTGGTCCTTTGCTAATTTCTAAAGGCCGACATTGCTTAGCAACTGGGTTTAGTCCCTTTGCTAATTTCTAAATGGCGATATAGCTTAGCAACCGGGCTTGATCTCTTTGCTAATTTCAAAATGGCGGCATAGCTTAGCAATTGGGTTTGGTCCCTTTGCTAATTTCTAATTGACGACGCTGCTTAGCAACTGGGTTTAGTCACTTTGCTAATTTCTAAAGGGCGGCATAGCAA
>CACRXK020002224.1:0-32590 GCA_902702795.2 Paramuricea clavata
AAGTAAAGTTGGAAAAATGTCTTATGAAGATAGACTGAAGACTCTAAATTTATTGCATTATATAAATCATAATCGAACTATAAATGCATTTTATAAATATAATCGTACTCGTACTCAGAATCCATTTCTAATGTTAAAATCTCCATACTGCAGAACGTACACTTTCCAAGGATTGTTCTTTAATTTAACCGAATAATTAAAACTTGGAATAATTTTGGAAAGATAGCCTCTCCTTTTAAGAACCCCCTTTACCACCAACACGCAATCTACCCAAGGATCGAACGCAAGGAAAGAGACCCTTTCAGGTGAGTGGAGTTCACTATGTGGGCCCATTCCTGTACAAAAACACGCCACGATCTTCTGAAAGGGATCGTGAAGAATTTCCAAGAACAAGCTTTCAAGAGTGAGGTGACAATTCTTCAATCGATGAAAGAAGACGCCGTTATCCCCAACAAGCGCAGTAAGAAATTAAAGAAGGCAAGTAGTTTATCCCGACTGGATCCGTTCATCGACTGCGATGGGATTATGCCTGTGGGTGGTCAACTCAGACATGCTGAATTGTCAGATAACGTAAAGCATCCTTATATCCTACCTAAGAAAGGACATGTGACTGACTTAGTTATTTGTTATCATCACCATAGGATTCATCATCAAGGTCGCGGAATAACACTCGCCGCCATTCGTTCGTCCGGTTTCTGGATTATCGGCGGAGGTTCAGCTGTCGCTAGACACATATCGAAATGTGTCACGTGTCGTAAACTACGTGCTGCTACCCAAGACCAGAAAATGGCGGATCTGCTGAAGGATCGAATTGAACCCAGTCAACCATTCACGTACAGCGCCGTAGATTATTTTGGTCCGTACGTGGCTGCTGAAAGAAGGCCGTAGAGAAGTAAAGAGATATGGAGTGCTTTTTACGTGTATGGCATCACGCGCGGTACATCTCGAAATTGCGCATTCCATGGACACAAGTTCGTTTATAAACGCTTATCGTCGTTTCGTCGGTAGACGTGGGCCTGTCAGACAGCTAAGATCGGACCGTGGAACAAATTTTGTTGGGTGTCAAACCGAACTGAAGAAAGCTCTTCTCGAGATGGATGAGAAAAAAATTCGTGAAAGTTATTACAAGACCAGTGCGATTGGATCAACGCAGAAATGAACGTTCCCTACGCAAGCCACATGGGTGGTGTCTGGGAGCGCCAAATCCGAACCGTCCGAAGTGCATTGTCCGCTCTCCTCGACCACCATGGTACCCAGCTGGATGACGAGTTGCTTTAAACCCTCATGGTCGAAGCGGAAGCCATAGTAAACAGTCGCCTCCTCACAGCTGATAATACATTTCCACTTGAACCGTTGACTCCAAACCACCTTTTGACCTCTTCAACCAACGTCGTTCTACCTCCGCCCGGCGTTTTCCAAAGGGCCGACCTATACTCGAGAAAACGGTGGCGTCGTGTCCAACACCTAGCAAATGAGTTTTGGGATCGTTGGAGGAAGGAGTTCCTGCAATCGCTACAAACACGACAAAAGTGGCTACGACAAAAAGAAATTTGAAGGTTGGTGATGTTGTAATCCTGCAAAACGATGAGTTACCGCGAAATCGATGGCAACTTGCTCGGGTACAAGATGTTTATCCAGATAAAGATGGGCTTGTTCGAAAGGTCAAGATCGAAGTAGGTGATCGTGCTCGAGATAATAATGGGAAACGTGTCCATGCTGAAACCCTATTAGAGAGACCTGTTCACAAGCTAGTCCTGTTGGTATCTGCAGAAGAAGAAGACCGGGGATTCCCCAACGAGGAGCCATGAGGAACCGTAAAGATAAGTGAACTGTTAGCGTGTTTACCACACAGTACTTGATTAGTAAATAGTTGTTGTTATGTTTAAATTGCTCCTATGGACAATTTAGGTGAGCCATGTAACGTAATCTTCATAATTTATCTTAATTATGCCGTTTGGTGCGAAACACCTACATAATTATCGCCACGTTGTTTACTGTACGTATTGAAAAACTGTATCTCGAATCTCGATCGTTTATGTCGTAGTAGAGCGGAGAAAGAGGCACGTTGAACGTTTAGGGTCATAGTTTACTTGTTTTTAGTCTAAGTGTGTGTCTTTATATAATGTAATTTAGTTTATTGTGTCTTATTTCTTGTAGTTTTTACGTGCTGATTGATCACTAAAGTTTATATTATTTGTATTGTATCGTGTGTGTCTCGAATATCGGCTCAGTAAAACCCCCGTTTATAAACCAATCCAAGCAACCGTTACACTCTTTCTTCCTCAGTTCTCGTTACTCGATCTTTTAGTATAGCATTTTTATGCTGTTCGTTTGTTAATTCAATTTGTAGCTTGCTTATTTCTTCGTTCGTACATTTCGTCTTTGTGCTTTCGCTCGACATTTGGCTTTGTAGGATGACTATGTCCAGTTTTATCCCTTCAATTTCGGCTGCCATTGATTTACATCTACAAGGACAGTTGTCGGTAGATACGTTTGGGTTTCGCTAGTAGGTGATAAACTAGTAAATGGTTGCTGTTCACTGTCCACAGTAACAGCGAGGATGCTGTCGGCTTCGTCTGGAAACCCGCCATTACCGGATGTGTTTCCTTCTTGCTCGACGAAAGATTGCGGCTTTGCTTTGGCACGGTAGATCTATCAGTTTATTCTTAATTTAAGCCGTCTGCCTCCGTACCTTGAAATAACAAGGTGCATTGCTTCTTAAAATATCAGTTTAGTATAAGTTGGCCATTTTCTTCCTTGAATCTTTTAGTACCGCCACCGGGCGACGACCATTTGCCTTTAATCCCAAGAATATCTTCGACAATTTTTTTTAGTATCGCAAAATCATTTCTCCATTTGAGCTTCTTTCCATCATATTCAAGATTGGAAAGGCCTTGAGCTTTTATTTGGTCTAAACACTTCACAACCTTCGTCAAAAAATCAGACATTTTGTAGAGCTTTGTAAGACACGTCCGCACAGTTAGACGGTTTTGCGCTTGTACTGATTTCGGCAGCGATTAACCTGCTTTTACGGTTACAGAGCAGGTTTTTATGAAATTGTCAAAAGTAAATCCTATCGATCAAGGCCAATGGTGCGGATGGGATACCCAGCTGGGTTCTAAAGGAAAATTCTGATCTACTGGCCGATCCTGTAAGAAGAGATTTTGAATCCTTCGTATAGAAAGAGCTATCTTCCGCAGTCGTGAATATATAGAAGCGGATATTGTCCCTAGCTCTTCCAAACCAGAAACCTGTAAAAGACGTGAATAAGCACCTACGCTCCATTTCATCAGTTAACATGCATCAGTTGTATCAAAGGTGGCCGAGGATTTCATTGTTGAAAGTTTTGTTAGACCTGCTGTCGTTAGAAAGATTGACAGAAATCAATTTGGAACGATTCCCAAATCATCAACAAGTCATGCACTAATAAGCATGATATAAATAAGTGGAAAAACAAACGGACGGAAGCGGTTCTATGGTCCGGGTCGTTCTTTTTTATTTCAACAAAAACCTTTGACTTAATTGATCATGGTATTTTGGTAGGAAAGCTTACTATACCTTCGAAATACCAAAGCCAATCATTGGCTGATCGTCAATTTTCTCAAAGACCGTAAGCAGCGCGTCAAGTTAAGCCAATACTCATTATTTAATAGAAGACGAGAAAATACATGCATGCAGAAACCCTCGCCTTACTGACAAAACGTTATGTTTTCTGAACATGAAGAATTGAAAGTAGTTGTCATGGTAACACGATAATTTTAAGAATAGTTTTAAAATTGAAAAATCCCCCAAAATATCACCTTTTATAACAAAATTATCAATTTCCCAAACATTTATATGCTTGGTATGTTATTATACGATAAGCTTCAATTTAATGTAAAATTCAACCACAAACGCTTCGCAAAACGTTTTAAAATGTTCTTAAAACTAAACGGCCTTTTATCGAATTATCGGTAAACATTGAGTTTGAAATAAACTGATTTCAAATTCTCGCATGAAAATAACTTTGCTTTCCTCCTCTTTATTTAAATACTTTAATATACAAAAGAAAGGGTAATTAATAAAACTAAACTGAAATTATATGCTGTCTTTTTTCACTTATATATGCAATTATGATAGTACATCAGTTCGATATTCACAGTATCGCCCACCACTATCAGTTATATACATCAATATTTACATCAATATTTAAAACAAACTTACCTTAATTAACATCGGCGACTTTGCTCTATTCTTTTAGACGTTTTTAGACGTTTTTTGGCTCCCAGAAAGTTTTGAAATTTACAAAATCTTGCAAAAATACAACTTGAAAGAAATGTTTGTTATTTCGCTGTCGTCAATGCAGTCGTTATAATGCAAATTTCAAATTTTCCCAATCAATGTTCACTATTCACTACAGTCCACTACATATTTTGAGATCAGTGAGGATGACCACCCATGTACGGTGAGCCGTGCGCCCACGATATTTGATGAACTTTAGACTTCGCTAGTGCGTTCCTTTCCCCGGGTGTAATTGGCCGGGCGGAATTAGTACCCTCGCACGGCGCTTCTTGCCGTCGGCTCGGGGACAAATTTTAACTACTAACTAGAAATACATGCATGCAACAACCCCTCGCCTATATTTTCCAAACATTGTTTCAACATGAAGTATTCGTAACTACGCCAACACTGAACGCAGGCTCGCGTTGCCACGTCATGTTAGTCATAACAACACGATAATTGTTTTTTAATTTTTTGTACAAACTGGGAAAAAATAGATGAAATTTGAATACTTTTAAATACATAACTATCAATTTCTAAAATATATAAAGTAGGTATAATATTTTCGTTTCTATGGGCTTTATTTTAATGTAAAATTCAAAACGAAACTACGTAAAACGTTTTTAAATGTGAATTGAAACTCGAGCTTCAACTTATTACTCGAACTTTGAAATGAAACAAATTTAATTCGTACACGACGCTAATGAAAATAATTTGCTTTCCTTTTTATCATGATTAATTTAACTAAGAAACTTTCGCAAACAATGCATAGGAAAGACTTGAACATCAAGAACAAAGTCTATATTATTAAGTACAAAGTCATACATAAACAATTGAAACAAACTTGCCCTATACTTTAGGATTTATCATACAATATATCAATTCTTATCAGTTAACGTTTAAAAATTGCAAAAAAGTTGTGTAATTTGTTATGTCAGGAAACGATTTTCCAAGCTTTCTTACATGTATTTTTTTATATTTTTTGCCTTCTTCACTCCTGGCAAACAGCCATATTTTGAGATCAGTGATGACCACCCATATAACACCGTTGGTGAGCGCCCACGATCATTGATGAACTTTAGACTTCGCTAATGCTTTCATTTCCCCGGGTGTAAATAGCCGGGGGAATTAGTACCCTCGCACGGCGCTTCGCGCCGTCGGCTCGGGGATTAAACTATTTAATGACATTGCAAATGATGAAAGTCACAAGCTTTATCAATTACTACCAAGTAAGAACTTTTCAAATTGTAATATGAGGAAAGAGAACATTTTTAACGTTTCTATTAGTAGGACGAATAGATTTAAAAATAGTTTTATACAACATAATTCTACAATGCATTTTAGGTAATTTATAAGTAAATATTTATTGTAAAGTTATAAGCGTACGTAATTCAACCCGCGGGTTGTAATGTTTTTAATTAACTATCTATCTATCTTATATACTTGTTACTAAAATTATTATATATATATATATATATATATATATATATATATATATATATATATATATATATATATATATATATATATATATATATATATATAAAATTATTATATATATATATATAGTCCTTTTAGGTGTAAATTAAAACTTACTAAAGTATCACTTAAAAAGTTTAATATTAGCTGTCATCACTGCCACTGGTCAAACACGAACATTTCATGGCGAATACATGTTAATTCGGGTTAACCTAAATAATAAAATCAAATAAAGTTTTCGTTTTGTTATGAATTTAATGAAAATGATTATTTCGTTTTAATTCTAGGTCCGTAATTTTTACACTAAATTATTTTTATTATTTCATTATTGACTCAACCTATAGATGGTAACTGCATACATGCGAGTTTTCAAACCAAACAGAGAAAATTGCGTTTCAGCTTGCAGTTCGGGCAGTTTAATAGTGCAAAGTTTACACGAATATCCAACTGAATGAAAACCGGAATACGGTTAGTTTCTCCAGCTCCGTATGCCCTCTGCAGTTTAGGGAGGCAAGCAAATTTACTGTAGGGGTCCAGTTGCAAACTGGAGTTGGGGCGCATAGTTAGTTTTTAGGAGAGGAAGTGCAGAACAAAAATTGTATAATGAAATATACTAACCTGACACCTTATGTAGACATTAGCTTCTATCCATACTTGCATCGGACTCTGCCGCACGGGTCATCACGGGAAAGAACTTCTTCAAGGCAGGGCGTTTTGTCAATTCATGGTTCCTTCTAAAGAATTGATAAAGAACGAGTGGGAGTTTTGGAAATAACTTTAAAAAGTACTCTTGAAGAGAAGTAGCCTGTCCTTTTTTCTTCAATTGATCCAGTTTGCCATCCGGATGCTGAAGAACGTTTCGTATCAATCGAAGACAATGGGTATATTGGCTATTAACATAGGTTTTCGAGGGCCTTCCTCCTCTACATAGTGTGTCGAGGTCACTAGGATCAATCACTGATTTCCAATTGTTCGGTAACAACGGATATCGAAGTTGGGATTGACAATGGTTGTCTAGCGCTTTAGAAACAGCACAGTTGTCCTCTATTATTTTAGGGTCATTGCCAACAGCTTGCAAAAACTGTATTTGCTCTTCGAGAGAGAGAAAGTATGGATGTTTCAAGGCTTGCACTACACGTGGTCGTTTATCTGGATCCTTTGCCAACATCTGTGAAAGAAGATCTTTCACCACTGGGTCACTGAGTTCTATTAAACAGATTGGATTGTCCAAATACATTTTCTCCAGTCGGTGTATTGACGGGCCAAATGGATGCTTTCCTTTAGTCAAAATAAAAAATCCTAACATGCCAGCCACTTGGATATCCGATTCCTCTTTCCACCTGAGTTGTATTGGTGCATCTGAAGGATCCCGCAGCTCATTGGAGTACAAATCATCCCAGTCAATACATTCACATGCGATCCAGCCACTTGTTCCACATTGGTTAATGGTTTTATGTGTATTTGCATCTGCAAAGAAGTAAAAATTGCAATTCCCCATCTTCTATTTCACATTATCTTACAGTATGCCTAAATATGCCGGCTGACGATTATACTTTCCAAAGAGAGAGTCTTGTCCATTAATTAATTAATAAAGTTGTGGACACTGGACACTATGGAGAAGGGGGAGCAAGGGGGTGACTGTTCCCACTATAATTTTTAAGTCTCTGATGTAGTAACAAGTTATAACAAGGTTTTTCAAAGGTAAGCGAATTTGAGAAGAACCTACTTTTAGCCGACCATCAATCTTGTCACGTGTCCACCATCTTCATGCACCCATTAAAGACCATGTAAAGTCCGTAATATAAACAAAGTTAACGCTTTGTTTACATTTTGAACTCAGTGCTACAGTTGTAACATATGATTAGAGTAGATATATATT
Organism: Paramuricea clavata; assembly: GCA_902702795.2. NCBI lineage: Eukaryota > Metazoa > Cnidaria > Anthozoa > Malacalcyonacea > Plexauridae > Paramuricea > Paramuricea clavata. Next base: position 7,619 of record CACRXK020002224.1, read on the forward strand.
ATACTGAATTTTTAACACTCTTCTGGTTCGCTATGCTTGAAAATGAATACAGACTAGAGATTCAATTCAAGAAAGTTCAAAAGATACGAAATATTAATAACATTCCAACGGTCGGTTCCCGACCATTGGAATGTAAGCCTGCGCAGCACGTATGCGCAGAACGGACTTTACATGGTCTTTAACATTCTATGATAATAGACAGCGTAAAATAATTATAGACCTAATTTTTTCCTAATTTTTTACCTAGTTTTTTCTTCCCTCTGATATTGATACTCTACTTATATTTTGTAATAAAATAAAAATACCATGCAAAAGTATTATTATTAAATGCAAAAATATTAAATACCATTAAAACAGTTGAAAACACAGTTGTTAACCCATTGGTGTGCAAGACGCTTTCCTTGCCTAGTAAAATTGTCTCTTGCGTTGGACAGAGTATTTAAATGCTTAATGGATTAAACGGCCCATGAACTGCTTCCTAATAATTTAGTATAACTCTACTTTCCGCTTCATCGTTTTTCATTTGCCTGGAGTTTAGTATCATCCCCACGGTGGGAAAACGCGTACGGGCAGAAATTCATTTAATTTATAAAATATCAAACCCCGTGGGCCGTGGCCAAACCATTGACTGGTGCATTATGGTACCTGGTCAGTCAGGGCCTTTGCTAGGACTTTGCCTTTGGGGGAGGAGGGGGGGGGGAGGGGGTGTAAGGTTAGATTAACCTAAAATTTTCCAGCTTAACGTTTTCACCTGATTTTGCGAGGCGCCACCATGGTTAGTGCCGAGCAAAATGTTTTGAAAAATTGAAGTCCCTAGACCGTCAGAAATGGCATTTTTCAGGTCTTTCCTACCCAATATTTCGGCAATATTTTAGTATTGTCTAACAATGAAGATAAGTATTATTACTTACAGTTTTAAAATGTGACTACGAAAATTGAGAAATTAAAATTTTTGAAATTTGAAGTCTCCAGATCGTCAGAAAGGGTATTTAGCCATGTCCCCCCCTGCCACGACGCCTCTCAACGTCTTTAGTTGGTCGACGGTTAACTCTAATTCTGATTCAGAGCATAGAGTTCGCTTTTTTATGCCCTGAGAATTACCTGAATTTACCTGAAAATCTACTGGAAATCTACCTGAAAGAGCTCGTGAGCAATTATCAGCGGGGTGTTGCTCCCCCCACACCCACACCCCGGTCGCTACGACCCTGTTGCCAGTGTCTATACTGTTTTAAAAGCCTTAATTTTACATTTCTCTTATAATCTAATGGCAAACCTAACTCTAACACGATGCTTTTTACTCCCAAAGTAGAGTAAACACAACGGTGGCATTATTGTGTTTGCCTAGCCTACAGCCTGCCGCACACGAGAGAAACTTGCTGAGCTAACAGCCTCGCGTAGCGGCTACCTCAGCTATACATTTTCACCGCACACGCTAGGAAAACTACAAAATCGTTTGCATTTTCCTCCTTTTTATTCAATGTCACATGAAGAAACTATGGTTTCTCATTGGCGGATTGATTCAAGCAGCTCAACACTAAGCTCGATCGCAACATCCGCAGACTTTGAGCAGGCCCTGTGCCTTGCCGAAAATCCGGCCTTTCACCTGATTGGTCTGTTACACCAAAAAATTATTTTGATAGGTTATTTAATGCTAATTAGATTACACTATTGTTCTTGGTATTTTTTAATTAATCGTAGTTTTAATTAACACTTTTGACTTTGTTTGGCTTCTAGTAAAACGCGATACTGAAGCCGGAACCTGAAACTGCCCCACACATATAATTTATGCAAATTGGTTATAATATTTTTTAGCGGGGATTTTCCAAAGATATATACGAGAAATATATCAGAAACGAAAAATTTAAAAAGGGTTCGACCATTTGCTTTGACAGTGTACTGTAAACACGTAGGTAATATCTCCGAAAAAATCCCTCTCTCGAGGGATAGCTAATCATAATGCAGGAAGCGCGAAATTTACACCAAAGCGAACTAGAAGATATTGCCCTCTTCTCGGGCTTCCGTGACATTCAATTTTAACTTTTTAAATTTAAAACCAAAAGATTATGATGAGCACATTAAAATCTAAAACTTTGCCGTGGGAATTTTTAAATTTCGACCTACAACGGAAAATATCCATGTTTGAAATTTTTCCCTATGTCGCGTATATACAAATTTGAGTAATCTAATTTGACTGCAATAAAACTAAAAATTGCTTGTTTCATTTCAAAACCTAGACGATAACTCGTTTATAGCGCCTGATTTAAAAAAAATATGTGGTCGCACGTTCGCGACCATATATAGTCTAGGGCCTGTATATGAGTTTGTATGCATTTCATTTAGGACAGGTAATCTCAACTGTTTTAGGGCAAAATGTCCATGGCGGTCAACATGGCATATGTGCCAAAACCTGAATCCGGGACGAAAGTCCTGAAAATGACCCCGCCCTCTGCCCTGAAACGGCAGTGTCGACATAGCTCTAACTTCCGAAAAGGAAAAGCGATAGCCATTGTGAAGTGCTTATAGTGTTTAGAAGGGTTGCTTTTAGGGGTGGTGATTGGAAGGGAAATTTGTCTAAGTATAATATTTTACAAGAAAATGACCATGCACCACCCCAGGTAAATTGCTAATTATGCATAAAATAACTGATATGCCTGGCAGAAATTAAATTTTCTTATTTCCTAAAAAATATTATCATGGGATGAAAAACAATGCTTAATTTAACATAATTATTGTGGATTTCATAAGGATTGTCATTGTTTTCTTTAAGGTTACTTCACATGATGAACGTGCGTTTTAGTCTATTGAACATGGCGCAACGAATTTTAGGTGTATCTTTACCAAATGTTTAGTGAAGAAAGCCAATAAAGTGCTGATTTCGAAAATCTTCATTTGATGGGTGTTCTGTTTAAACATGTCCAGTATTGGCTGACTAAAGAAATACATAAGTATCCCATAAAAAAATCAAAATATATTTATAGTTTACCTCAACGTTTGTCTACATATATCGATTTGAATCTTCATAGGTACGGTAAAAAAAGCGTGTGCGGAAAATTTCTCTTCTTCAACGGTTTTTCTGATATGACGTTTTCTTTGACAACTTCGTGAATTATCAGTGACAAATCCAAGAATTAGGGCATATCAGAAAAACCACTAAAGAAGAGAAATTTTCCGCACACGTTTTTTTACCATGCCTATGAAGATTTGAATTGCGATATCTAGACAACCGTTGAGGTAAACTATAAACATATTTTGATTTTTTTATGAAGGTACCTACATATTTACTCAGTCAGCCAATACTGAAAATGTTTAAACAGAACACCCATCAAATGAAAATTTTCGAAATCAGCATTTACCTGGCTTTCTTCACTGAAAATTTGGTAAAGTTACACCTAAAATTCGTTGCGCAATGTCCAATACACTAAAACGCACGTTCATCGTGTAACCTTAAATATAATACATTTTATTTCACTTAGCCCCCATGAAAACACGATTTCAGCCATATTTTGCGTCTTGCTTGTTTTTTATCGCCGAATCTCGCAAATATCATCCAGTTGTTGACTTTTACATAATGATAAATGGCTAAAGAAGATTTTAACCCAGTTTCATCAAGTTTTGAAACAGTGCAGTGTATTTTATCTCACGATATTGTGTCCTTCGATATTTCGTGAAATATGGCGCCATTGCAATGGTTCACCGCTTCTTTGACCGATAAATACCACTTCTTCGTCTTCATAAGTATTTAGATTACATTATCCAAGAGTACTTCATTGTAGAATAGTCCCAATTCAAAAATTGAAAACATTAGGTGCACTTGAAAGGAAAAGGCCTCCCATAACAGTTGTCTTGTCAGAATTCAAAAGAAGTAATTTAAAAGTCACGCGCAAGTTCGCAAAAACTCCTCGTGGGCTACATGACAGGGGGGGCAAATATTTTTACGAAACGTTTGTTCGCCACCACAGCAACTTAACCTAACTAAATATATTATATTTTTTGTATTTTTATGATTGATGATAAAAATACGCAAATATTTGTTGTTTTTATCATAAATTCCCAAAATACAATAAATATAATGTACTTAGTTAGGTTGCTGTGGTGGCAAACAAACGTTTCATGAAAATATTCACCCCCCCCCCCTCGCCTGTCATGTAGCCCACGAGGAATTTTCGCGAACTTGCGCGTGACTTTTAAATTACTTCTTTTGAATTTTGACAAGACAACTGTTATGGGAGGCCTTTTTCTTTCAAGTGCACCTAATGTTTTCAATTTTTGGATGGGGACTATTCTACAATGAAGTACCGCTTGGATAATGTAATCTAAATACTTATGAAGACGAAGAAGTGGTATTTATCGGACAAAGAAGCGGCGAGCCATTGCCGAATGGCGCCATATATTTCACGAAATATCGAAAGACACAATATCGATCGAAGATAAAATACACTGCACTGTTTCAAAACTTGATGAAACTTGGTTGAAATATTCTTTAGCCATTTATCATTATGTAAAAGTACAACAACTGGGGATGATATTTGCGAGATTCGGCGATAAAAGCAAACAAGACAGGAGGGTAAGTGAAATAAAATGTATTATTTAAAGAAAACAATGACAATCCTTATGAAATCCACAATAATTATGTTAAATCAAGCATTGTTTTTCATCCCATAATATTTTTTAGGAAATAAGAAAATTTAATTCCTGCCAGGCATATTAGTTATTTTATGCATAATTAGCAATTTACCTGGGGTGGTGCATGGTCATTTTCTTGTAAAATATTATACTTAGACAAATTTTTCTTTCCAATCACCACCCCTAAAAGCAACCCTTCTAAACACTATAAGCACTTCACAATGGCTATCGCTTTTCCTTTTCGGAAGTTAGAGCTATGTCGACACTGCCGTTTCAGGGCGGGGTCATTTTCAGGACTTTCCGCCCGGATTCAGGTTTTGGCACATATGCCATGTTGACCGCCATGGTAATTTTACCCTAAAACAGTTGAGATTACCTGCATGTCCTAAATGCAACGTATACAAACTCATATACAGGTCCTAGACTATTACGGGAAATCAATACAAAAATATTGTCCGAAAAATTTTGCAGAAAATTAGACTCTCTAAACGCGTTATCTTCTAGGTTATGAAATAATACATTGACCAAAACGATTTTCAACAAGAGCAGAAAAGAGTTTTCCAACAAAAGCGTAAAGCAGAGAAAATATAGCAATTTTTAGTTTTATTGCAGTCAAATTAGATTACTAAAATTTGTATACGCGACAGAGGGAAAAATTTCAAACATGGATATTTTCCGTTCTAGGTCGAAAATTGAAAATTCCCCCGGAAAAGTTTTAGATTTTAATGTGCTGCATCATAATCTTTTGGTTTTAAATTTAAAAAGTTAAAATTGAATGTCACGGAAGCCCGAGAAGACGGCAATATTTCCTAGCTCGCCTTGGTGTAAATTTCTCGTTTCCTGCATTATGATTAGCTGACAGCGAAAATGTAAACAAATGCGCTGATTCGTCGAGCACGAAACTGCCCTTGTTGTTGCTCTATTTTGTTTTAGACTGCGCTAGCGCTGATTTGTAAAATAGAGTCTGGTACTCAGGCTATAGTGTTTACTGCATTTGGAAAGTCCCGAAAAGGATATATTAACGCTCAGAACCCTCGTGACACCATGCATATATTTTGCATGATTATATACCTTCTCTGAAAAACAGTCCAATACCAAAATCAGACAGCGCTATATTTCCATCCACATCAACAAGTATATTGGCCGGCTTCAAGTCTCTGTGCAAAATTCTATCGGGATTTTTAGCATGTAATGCTCTGAGCCCTTCCAACACTTGACGTATCATCACTCGAGCGCTAAATTCTGTTATTTTGTCGCCTTCTTCCCTGATATAATCTTCAAGATTTCGTTCATATAAATTCAGAATTAAATAACAGAAATCACGGTTGGAAGTATCATCGTAGAACCAATACTTGACAATTCGTGGCGACTCGGTTGCATTCCGAGAGTTCAAGATATCTCGTTCATTCTTCCCCAAATGATCACATAAGCGTTTTGGCAGACGTTTTATCGCTCGTTCTATCCCGTCAGATCCCAAACCAATGTAAACTTCAGTGCCATAACTGCCACCCCCAATGAGGAACTCTTTGTCAAAACATACGCGGTTGCCATTTATTATTGTTATCGACTGAGACTCATTGGCATTCTCCCAAATTTTTAAAAGCCGTTCAAACTTCGGTCTATATTTCACCGAGACTCTTTTCCATTCATTACTATTGGGTTTTAAGGCTGCGATCCTTTCACTTTCAGTAACCTCAGTACGCAGCTTCCTAGTGGCTTGGCCCATATCACCATTAATTATCTCGATCGTCTTCTCTGTTATTCATCATTTCATTGCTCCGCCGCCTTCTTTGTATACCTTTACTATAAAGAAGTATTTGGAGAGTTCTTGTAATCTGGCTTGTATAGTTGTAGGTTAGATATGGATAAGACATAAATATAATACCTGAATCGGCGACGTGTCTTGTTTTCCCGGAATGCGACCACCTATTGGCGTGTATAAATAAGAGGTGAGGCAAAGCGTTTTTATGATATTGTTATGCAAAGGCCAGCTACAATTAAAGCAAAGAGCCTATTGAGGTGCTATTCAAAACGCTCATAATGTATGCAAAGATAGAATTATATGTAATAACTGAAGCATCTTAATATACAGTAGATCACTGGATATATACTGATTCTGGCCAAAACGATACCTTCTTGCTTAGTTTAAAACGGTCGTCAGGTGGTGAAGAACTCTGTATTCAGGGCCATAACTAGTTGGGGTGGGGGGCATATTCATATGCTCGTGTTCTGCCCTACTGATTTCGTTTGAAAGCGATTGTTTTTACGGCATGTGAACATGAATATATTAATATGCACCCCCCCCCCAAAAAATTATCGCGTCTAGTTACGGCCCTGTCTGTATTATTGACGTCATGTGCGGGGAATGGGGGAATATCTCGGGGATCATATTCCCCCTTTTAAAGATAACCGAGATATTCCCCCCATTCCCCGATATCCCCCGTTCCCCCATTTAAAGATTGCCGTTATACAGTCATCAAAAACGGTGACAGAATAACTCTTTTGGAGTTGATCAAACTCCTTGAAATTTCAGTACAAGTGCTTGACGTCATATATTTTTGGCAGCTTGCTCATCGGCAGAAAGAAAGTTCATCCGTCCTAGCCAAGGTTTATAATATATGCCATGGAGTTATAATATATGGATTAGTGTTTATATGGGAATTTTTCATCCCGCCTAGGCCAGATGGAAGTAGGATTATATATAAACACTCAATAGAGTTTAGTTACGATCAACTGTCCCATCCTGCTATACGAAGACAAACTGGATCACCGTCACTTATTTAAATCACGAACTCAGAAATGCCGAAAACATCATTTACAAAACAGTAAAAGCACAGTAAAAAAGGATTGGCTGAAACAACCAAAAAAGGTTGCTCAGATAGGCAACCAATTAAATAATTTTGGTTATCCTGTTGTGAAAATCACAAAATAAGAAAAATTCTTTATTATATAAGAGTAGCAATTAAGAAAAAATCTCAAAAATAAATTAAATTAATTAGATTAATTAATTAAATCCACGAAAATAAAACTAGAAAGCAAACCAAAAGTCTAAAAAATCAAAGTGAGTTTCAAATTTTGTCTACCTTCAAATTGCATTCACGAACGTTATGTCGCCTTGAATGCAATTCGACTGGGCTTTGCATTCATCTAGAGTAGCAAGCGAAAACAAAACATAACTGATATACCCATAGGCACTATAGTCAGCCCAATTTTATGGTCGTAACGAAATTCTCGTTTGCCTGCGCGCGGCCGAGGCATAATATAGTTATACTATTTCCTAAGGTAGACAAATTCAATCAAACTACCGATACATATACCCAAGGGGGGCTTTGAAAAAATACAGAGAGACGAAAGAAGGGGGGCTTTGAAAATATTTACCAGTTTGAATAAAACGTACTATTTTTAAAAATGTGTCACAAAACAACTTAACAAATAATGTTTATAGACCTAATATTTATAAATGGAAGCCAAGTAGACTAATTTTAGAACTAGGCAAAGAGATGCAAATCAAGGCCGAATTTTGGTGAAAATAGTGGGGGAGGTGGAAAAAAATGTTAGGGGAGGTGCAGCAGTCTAGCTCACAACCCCCATGGAAAATGAGGGCTTATTGTAAACAGGCCAATATCAACGAGGTGAGGTATGCATGTAGTGTACATATGTACCAGTGTATTAATGAATTATGAATGTGTGACTCCAATCTTGCCCTTCATTGCAATTGCTACAAAGTTTCTTTCAAAACATTGCATTAACAGTGTACTTGACACAGATATGAATGGCTATAACTGTTTCAATTTTACAGAGAAAACTTTCTTATGTCACGAAGTGTAGATCCTAAGCAACCATCACATTTTCACTTTGTTCCATCATTGAAACTTTCCGAAGGGGAGGTGCATGACCTTTAAGGAGAAGTGCAAAAATTCTCAGGGTGCAAAACGATCTCAGGGGAGGTGCGCACCTCTCCACACCTCCCCTCAAAATCCGGCCTTGATGCAAATAAATCACCATTGCTAGAAAGAGCATACTAAAATAAGTAAATTATTTCAAAGTTTGGTTGCGAGATGTTGTAAAATACGGAAAATATAGCCTTGCAAAGTTTGCAAATTTTGTATACTTTTGTATTGCATGTGAAACTTGCAATACAAAAGTATACAAAATTTTTGCAACTCTGTATATTTTCTACATTTTACAACATTTCGCAACCAAACATTGCAATTTTATTAATTTTAGTATGCCCTTCCCGGGAATATACTTTTTTAGTCTATAATGGGAATTGTCTATTGGTCCCCATTATCTATTTGTGTTTCTCAAAATAAAGGGCTAGAGTTTTTGTTTCTCTAAATAAAGATAAAGAGCTAGGGGGGGTTGTTAAAATTTATGTTCTTGTTTTGCCTGTTGGGGGGGGGGCTTTGAAAATTTTACTTATCTTAAGAGGGGGGGGCAACGAAAAAATATTATAACTGTAGAGTTTCTCCTCAGTCTCCCCCTGTACAATAAATAATGAGCAGTCCCTTATAGTGCTAGGTAACGTTTTGAACAAATAATCTCAAGTTGTACGACGTCTACGACGTCAACGTTATGCCAGGACGTCAGGGTCGAGCAGAGGACTGGGACTAGGACCACAGCCTTCAGAAACGAACGAAGGCTGGGCATGCAGTCATTTTGTTTAAAATTCAAACAAGTTCATTATTCTTTCAAAAACAGTAAAACTAAAAGACAATGGTGAATATAAACTTTTGGTTTTGTAATTATATTTTACAACATAACGTCATTGTAACAAGAACACATATTTAGTAGTAATAGGCTAAAAAAACTTAGCGTATACTCGAGCGTATAAATGGAAATGTAGAGTGGTCCAATAATTACGAAATATAATGACAGCGATCACGGTAAGCGTTTAGCTTTCGCTGTCCGCCATTTTGAACGGCAAGGAACCTTTACGAGTAACTTACACCAAGTACTTCATATATTTTTGTGGATTTGCGGATGTTTTAAGGATTTTGAAGGATTTCTGTGGATTTTTGAAGGATTTCTGTGGATTTTAAAGGATTTTTTGGATTTTGATGGATTCAACGGATTTTGAAGATTTCATGGATTTTTTCTGGATTTTTTCCGGACTTTTTGACGAAGTGTACGGGATTTTTGGAGTGAAATGCCCCTCGCATATACCTTCGAACAATCCAAAATACTTCAAATATCTTTACAACTACGCTAAAATAATAACGGAAACTGAAAATCTACGATACTTTTATTATACTAACAATATTTTAACGTACAAAACAAATTTGTAATGCGAGAAATTGTCATTTGCATTATTGATAATAGACACTCATTAACAACTCCGTAGAGGCTAGAGGGCCTGTTTCTTTGTATTTTGTTCATGTAGGTCATCCCCTATTCCCCTTCACTTCAAACGTCACATCCAGTACGAGGTACAAGTAATAAGATCCTGCGAACATTGTTCTAGATGAGTATCATATTAGCAGGAGAAAGCTCTATAATGACATAAACCTAGTGAACATATAAACTCATGACATATTTAGTAAGTCAGTCAGTTTAATACCATCTGGAGAACCGCATCCTGATTCATCCTGATATAGCGTCGTCAAATTGTTTGACTGAAAGGATTGGGATCAGAACTGCGCGCAGACGTTGTCAGTGGGAATATCAAGACGTTAAAATTTGAGCACGTCTGAAGATTTTATTGATCAAACAGATTTTATTGAGATTCTTACAACTATCTCTCTCTTGGCTTGTAAGTACAGTACTTTAAGTTGATCTCGTGGATCTCGTGTGTCAAATAAGGTCACACATTACTGATTTATGTGAACACATTACTGATTTATGTGATTGCGCTCAAAGCGCACTCTATTTGCTGAGGTTTGCAAATATGGTGTATATATCGATCGCTATGACCCACAAGGCGTTATTTGTTTCGTAAAACGTTTTGATTACGAATGTTCTTTGTTCAGTGGTTAATTGAACCATGTTTAATTGATGCAATAATGACGTTCTTATTGTCTCACTAAGACGAATATTGACGAATCGAGCTCATTTTAGATAATTTAATTCCCTCTTGGGAATTGTCTATGTTTCGTTTTCCATGCAATTCCGAACGGTGAAAGCCGGAATGTGATTTCGACCAGCATTTATATTTGACGAGTATGTGGCCATTTCTCATCGTTACGATTTAAAAAGAGTATCATTGAATAGCTAAATAACTTTCGTCCAATGTAAAAATTGGATTGTTTAGCTAAGTTTATGATGCACGATCGTGTGCTGAATTTCCATAGCGTTTTTTTTAGACATCCTGTCAGTATAGAAGGGATGAAACACCGGTCACGTGATTTTTTAAAATGCTTCTAATTTAACCGTTTCGACATAATTTGATTATTTTACAACGTATTTAGCATTCTCTTAGCTAGACGATATTACAAATTCTCCCCCTGTCCCTGAGATTTATTCCTTTGCTGGTTCTCGAATATAATGGGACTGTATGCTTTCGCGGTTTTCACAAATTTTATTCTTTTCTCATTCGTTACATATGACTGATCACTGCTATCGTTATACAAACACTCTACAGTTTCTCACACAAACTTTCGCACTCTTTCTGTCTTTCATAATCTTTCACAACACATTTCAACACATTCCCTTTCTTCGACAATCTAACTCGTATTTGTATAGTCTCTTACTTTTCGTTGATGCTGTGGGAACTTTTTACTCCCAGAGGAAATTCAATGCACACCTTCCTCGCTTGGTTGACCACAAATCTACCCACAACCTTCCCTTACGTACGTACATTCCGTCTTATTTACTAAAATGCTAAGAGTTCCTGTTTTTGTTTAACGTTCGTATTTCCTGAACGAGGTTGAATATCTCGGTCGTCATGGTCCTATTCGTTTGAAATCTGTTAGGATTTATTGTACTTTTACTATTTTGACCATTTGAACTTTAAATTCAAATTTTGTCTCGCATTGCCTTCCATAGCAACAACTTTATGGCGTCGTAACTTGGTCTTGGGTGTTTAAAGCACACTTTATATTATGGATTTGTGTGTTTGACCTGTTAATAACGACATTTTCGTACATATTCTATTTTATTGGCTCAATATTTTGTGATTTATGTGACGTTTCATGCATGGTTGCTAGCTGTGTTGCTGGATCGGTATTATTCATAAATTGGTCTCAACTTCAGGGATTTCCGCTCATTTACATCAACTGCGTGAATATTTACTATCTGGCGCATGTGTTGTCTTTGTCGGTTGTCCACGTGAATCATTTATCTCTGGCCTCTGGGAAACGATTTATGTGAAATTAATTTGAATATTTACCATTTTGAAATTTTCAATGATTGACCATGTTTCCACTCTCACTCCGGAGGAAAGCACATTTCCCTCTGCATGATCATTACCTAGTGAATTTTTCCATACCGCTGAAATTTAAACGAGCAAGGCGTGTGCAGCGCAAAGCTTAAAATTACAAGAGAGCAGATTTTCAAGATCTTCATAGACTTTTACAGAATGGCAATGCTACACTTCTGACAATATTCAGTAATATTTCCTGGTCTTGGTAGCTGCAGTAGAAAAATGCGTTCCTGTTAAAGTCATTAAAGGTACAAACTCTCCTCGCTGAATTGACGGAGAAATGAGGCACCTAATGCGCAAAAATTATCGAGCTCTCAAAAATATGAAACATCGCATAACTAGATCCGAAGAACGTAAAAGAAAACTCAGATCTCTAAGTAATGACATGAAAATCCTTGTTCGACGTAAACATCGTGATTACCTTTCACAAAATCCAAGGTTCTTTCAGTGAAAATCCGAAACTGTTTTGGAGCTATCATAAAGCAGTATTACATCATCGCTCAGGGGTTGTCTCTATTATTACCAGTAATCGACTAACAGCCAAGACACCAGCAGAGAAAACTGAACTTTTTAACACGTACTTTTGCTCTGTTTTACTTCACCCAACGCAGTGCCCAGTTTTCCCTTTCCCCCCAAAAGATCGGATATAAAATTGTCTGATATAGAGCTAACAGTGTCAGCTTGTTTGTCTAGTTTAGACACATCAAAAGCCACCGGTCCTGATGGGATACCCGCACGCATTCTAAAGCCAGTTTTCCACTTCGATCGTATCGTAATGTACCGTAGCATACAAAGAAATACGCTACGCTACGGTACGATACGGTTGAAGTGGAAAACCGGCTTAAGGAATGTACGTAGCTCGGAAATCGCACCAAGTCTTTGTGCACTGTTCATTCATAATAATAATAATGGTTTATTACATTCACTAATAGCTTGACAAGCTAAAATACAGTGATGCTTAAGGCCCTGTTACACGGTGCAATTTTTCATGCAACTTGTCTCGCAATGTTTATAAAAAGATTTTGATAATGTATTGCAAGAGGTGTTACACGCTGCAATGATTTTCGTGCAACTCGCAACGATAGGGGACAGAGGCATGCGAAGAGACTAGGGAGAGGCGCTATTTGGCGCCAAATTTTAATTAAAATAAAGCGTGTACTGGGGAGAGCCAATAGGAACTCTCCAAGCTATAAACATTGCGAGACAAGTTGCACGAAGCCATGTTACACGCTGCAACGCTTAAAATAATTAGTGCAATCGTTGCCAAAAGTAGAACCGACTTCTACTCTCTGCAATGCTTCATGCAACTTGTCTCGCAACGATTTTGACCATTTCAAGGCATGTTAAACGGTGCAATGACTCGTGCAACTTGTCTCGCAACGCCATTGCGAGACAAGTTGCATGAAAAATTGCACCGTGTAACAGGGCCTTTACAGTGATAGAACTTTTACAATGATAAAATGTAATGTAAAAAGTATTAATACTATGGTCACTACTTTACTAAAGCTAGTTCAATGTAAAAAGTCTTAAAACTATTGTCATATTTACAGATAGAATTATATTATGTTAGTTATTACTCACTATAATATATACACCATCATGCTTACTTAGCAATATAAAGATTATATTTGCCAATTGCATATACAATTGGACTATATTTAAAACGTTCTGTTTTACATGCAAAGTTATAGTACGTTGCCTCATTCATTCTCGTTTCTCGTTGCTTTATTTGGGAAGTTTTCTTTGGTAAGAGGTGGTTAAGTTTATGATTCGGGTTTGACATGTCCTTAATAAGTTGGACACACATGTCATCGCGTCGGTCGGTTAGCGTTTTGAGGTTCGATTCCATTAGTGCTTCATGGTATTTTAGTTCCGGATAAATTATCCTTAACGCTCTTTTCTGGATTCGCTCGATATCTTCGCTTTGCTCCATTGTCAACCCGCCGTTCCAAACTTGGGCGCCATATTCTAAAACTGATTTCACTACTGCTACGTAGAAAGTCTTCAGAGCTTCTTTTATGCATTGTTCTTTTGTACAGTCTTCAGAGCTTCTTTTGTGCATTGCATGTGCATTGTTCAATCATTGTTCAATCATTGTTCAGTCATTGTTCAATTGAACAATGATCATAACTCTCTACGCATTGGGCGTTTCCCTGCAGAATTGGAAATAACACCAGTCCATAATGGGACGTAACACCGGTCCATAAGAAGGATAATAACGAACCGCTGAAAACTACAGACCTATCTCTTTATTGTCGATAGTGGTGAGCAAGACGATGGAACGGTGCGTCTCTAACAGATTCTACGCTCATATCTAAGTAGTTAACATGCACCGAAGCATGTAAACGAACGTAAAGCCTCATTACTGAACGAAACAATTTAGTTCATTTTCAATGGAATTTGATGACTCGACAGTCCCTGCCATATCATATTATGCTGTACTGTATATGAATTTGCATGAAAGTAAACACAATTCCCAAAGGGCAAAATTGCAACAGATGTCTATACAGGGTGTCCCAAAAAAAACGAAAACTATTGAAATCACTTATTGTTAAATTTGAATGCCCTACTTTGCAGCTGGACGTAATGATGCGTAAAATATTGACAAGGTGCATGTATGAGAATTTAGTTAGGAGTATCTCCTGGTAAAGTGCGCGATTTTCTGCTCCTGGGAATTAAAAACAGCTTCTTAAACAGTTTCTTTATGCATAAAATTTACTTATGTCAATCATTTATGCACTCGTGAGAACCAACAGAGCGCTAAGGCATTCAAATTCTAACAATTGAATTGTTGTTGGTGATTTCAATAGTTTTCGGGTTTTTTGGGACACCCTGTACAGGGTGTCTCAAAAAAAAGGTAATCGAACTTCAGCGCGCTATTATACGTGAATCATGCACTCGACGTATGAACAATTGGTTTTCATATTTGGAAAGATCAGGCTTTTAGCTATTGAATGACATATATGCTTTTCATACCAAGTGGAGAAAAAATAAGCATGTACGAGGCCGATCAAAAATGTTAGTCAAAATCGCATATTTTCACCTCTGTGCCTAATTAAAACAATGCATAACAAAAGAAAAAGCCATTAATCACTAACATGTCATAGCTTAGCTAAGATTTATTCCTACTGAATAATAATTATGAATATGTGCGTAGTTTAATGAAGTGAAATTCATCAACTTAAGTACCAAAGGGAGTTCATTTTCAATGGTTTTAGACCCAACTCTCAGCGGTGAAAATATGCGATTCTGACTAACATTTTTTATCGGATTCGTATTTGCTCATTTTTTATACATTTGGCATGAAGAAGATATCATTCAACAGCTAAAAGCATGATCTTTCCGAATGTGTTAAAATCTCGTTCATACGCAGAGTAATTCGGATACAATAGCGCGCTGAAGTTCGATTACCTTTTTTTTTATACACCCTGTACTATAGACATTGTCATTGCGCTACTCAATACAGTATGTTTCGTAAATATTTCGATTCCCAAAGCCAAAGGCAAACATATTTGTGAAGAGTTTAAATTCGTTCATGAATCAATCATGACATTACGAGATTTATAGCGAAGACATGTACATTATCAAAAATATTTCAGCATTGAAGCATGTATATAAACACGGCGAGCCAGAGTAAAACCATTTTGATTTAAAATCTATAGAAGAAAATGGATAGCTAGAAATTTTTTACGGCCAGTCTGAACGACTAATTAATGTATTCTCTTGTGACTCCTAGTGTCTGGAGAAGTTTTAAGATTCAAACATTTTCTGTGCAAATGCCAAATAGTTGGACATAGACTATCTCTGCACGGGAATGAAAACTTTGTATATGCAAACATATTTTCGCACGATGCAATAGTACGTTAGGCAATCTCTAGACTCTATAGTGATCTACACGACTACACATGTCGACATAACTTCAAATCGAAATTGTGATTAACTGACAACATGATAATGTCTTTAGAATTCGCACATTTTACAAACAACATGCATATCGATACTTGAAGATACTTCACGTCAGTATATACATCAGCTGACAATTACGAGGACACAGCTGATCATGAGCAAGCTGAACCTGCAGTAATGACAGATCTCGCCCTCTCAGTTGAGGAAGTGCAAGCAGTACTTGGATCTCTTGACTGTACGAAAGCTACTGGACCCGATGGCATTCCCGCACGTCTACTAAGAGACAGCTTCCGTAATTTCACCATCTCTGTGTAAGCTGTACAACAAATCATTAGAGCAGGGTATCTTTCCCCAGGACTGGAAATTAGCGAACATTGTTCCAATATATAAGAAAGGCCAAAGAGAACACACTGAAAATTATCGGCCAATCTCACTGCTACCAATCCTTTCGAAAGTTTTAGAACGCTGCGTTTTCTTTAACATCAAAGATCATCTGTTCCAGCTGATCCAGAAACTGCAACATGGATTTATTCCTGGTAAATCATGCGTTACTAACCTCTTGGAAGACCTGGACTACATCGGCTCGGAATTAGATAATGGCGGTCAAGTAGATGCTATTTACTTGGACCTGTCAAAGGCTTTTGACAAAGTCAGTCACTCGAAACTTAAACAAAAGCTGCGTATGGCTGGATTTGGCGGCAACCTCATCCAATGGTTCGACTCCTACCTCACGAATCGCCAACAACGTGTAACTGTACTTGGAGCCACTTCTGCCACCCTCCCAGTTACTTCAGGTGTTCCTCAAGGCTCCATACTTGGTCCTGTCCTCTTTGCCCTGTATGTCAACGATCTTCCTGATGCTGTGAAATTCAGTCAAGTTGCAATGTTCGCAGACGACACAAAACTGTTTTCAACCATCAAAACTAAGAACGACTGCGAACACCTACAAAATGACCTGGACAACCTGCGAGTTTGGTCGTCCGAGTCTGGCCTCTCATTCAACGACAAGAAGTGCAAAGCCCAACACATCACCAGAAAATTCACGCCACTAACAACAACATACAAACTATCATCAAATTTAGAACAAATTAATAGTGAACGTGATCTTGGAGTGTGGGTCCAGAATAACCTCACCTGGAACAAACAAGTTCACGATCAGTCGGCGAAAGCAAATAAGTTACTGGGCTATATCAGAAGGTCAACGTTGTACATCCACAACACCGCGGTGCGACGTATTTTATATTTGGCTCTGGTGCGACCTCACTTGGGTTATGCAACGCAGATATGGTCTCCGCAGTCAGTTGTTCTAATACAGCAAATAGAACGTACGCAGAGGCGAGCGACAAAATTTATCCTTGAGCTACCTTTCGCCTCAACTACAGACTACACCTCTAGACTGCTAACCCTGTCCCTACTACCGATTTGCTATTGGCATGAGTACCTGGATATGGTCCTCTTCTATAAAATAGTAAATAGTCTGGTGAATGTTAAACCTCCTCTCATTCCAACCATCCGAACCTCGAGACCTACCAGATCTTCCACCAGTACTGCCACCAAGTTCATCATACCCAAATGCAAAACAACCACCCACCAACGATCCTTCTTCATACGAACAACCCGTGTCTGGAACATTCTAGCGGAAGAACTAAAACTGGAGACTTGTGGCCTCTCAACATTCAAGTCTATTCTTTATGAATATTATATGACTTCATTAAGAACTTCTTACAACGTTGACGATCCTCGTTCGTACAAAACAATCTGTCTAAAGTGTAATTGTGTTCGTAGTCTTACCAATCCGATCTCGTGTTGCATGTAGATATTGTGTCTTCGTCTGTTGCATGTTTTGGAAAGAGTTAGTTCGTTATCCTCAAGCAGTATTCCTTGTTATATCGTTTCTCTCGTTATTATATGAGTTTAAAAGTTGGTTTAGTGTCAAGTGGTATCTTATGACTTGCCTCTGACGACAAGGAAACAACTCGTTCCTATATTATCATTATGTTTGTTGTTGTTAAGTTTTAAAGGGGCTGCAGTAATTGGCTTGCGCTGTTGCAGATTCCCTGCCATGTGCTAATAATTAATATTTGTACAAGGGCTAAGCTATTAAATAAATAAAAATAAATAAATATCTATGGTCTCATTTACACATATTACATGTGGAGCCAATCAGAATTCAATTTCGTACGTTTGCAAATTAACATAACTGAATATACGTTCGTTTACGTGCTTCGATGAATGTTAACTATTTAGACTAATTACTTCTCTTCAGCACGCTTTTATACGTAATCGATCATGTGTATGTTCTTCACTCGATTGGAAAATCACTTGACCAAAACACTCAAACGGACATTTTATATTTGGATTTTGCTAAGGCTTTTGACTGTGTAGACCATGTCATTCTCATTGAAAAGCTTAAATGGTATGGCGTAACGGGGAATCTTTTTAACTGGTTTACTGACTATCTTAGCGATAGATCGCAGAGAGTTTTGATAGACGGTGTAGCTTCTCGGTACCTACTATTTACTTCTGGTGTTTCCCAGGGAAGCATTGTAGGACCTCTGCTGTTTGTTATTTTTATCAATGACCTACTTGATATTATCCAGGAACAGACAAAAACCGGCCTCTTCGCAGATGACACCAAGTTGTACCGATCAGTAAATCTATTGCCTGGGTAATGTAACTTTACAACGCACTCACCAAGAAAAAGATCTGGGAATTATTCTCAAAAGTAACTTATCCTGGGATTCCCACATTTTCAGTCTCAATCGTCAGTAAAGCCAACATGATGCTTAGTATCCTAAAGAGAACATGTCCCCTGATTAGAGACACTAAAGTTAGGCGAACAGTATATCTGGCTTTGGTAAAATCAAAGTTGTGCTGCGCAACGGACGTGTGGTCCCCAGCTGATGTGAAGCTACAAGTTGCATTAGAAAGAGTTCAAAGGCGCGCGCTACATGTTGGATTCTAAAAAGTAAAGTTGGAAAAATGTCTTATGAAGATAGACTGAAGACTCTAAATTTATTGCATTATATAAATCATAATCGAACTATAAATGCATTTTATAAATCATAATCGAACTCGTACTCAGAATCCATTTCTAATGTTAAAATCTCCATACTGCAGAACGTACACTTTCCAAGGATTGTTCTTTAATTTAACCGAATAATTAAAACTTGGAATAATTTTGGAAAGATAGCCTCTCCTTTTAAGAACCCCCTTTACCACCAACACGCAATCTACCCAAGGATCGAACGCAAGGAAAGAGACCCTTTCAGGTGAGTGGAGTTGACTATGTGGGCCCATTCCTGTACAAAAACCGACCAGGAACTAAGTCAAAGGCTTATCTACTTTTATTCGCATGTAGTCTTACGAGAGCAGTTCATTTGGAACTTTTACCGAACATGTCGACCGAGGAGTTTATGCGTAGTCTGAAGCAAGTCATAGCGAGAAGAGGCAAACTGGAAAAGGTATACTCGGGATAATTCCAAGACGTTCGTGGCGGCGCCTAATAAAATCCGGAAGATTTCCAAGAGTGAGCAAGTAAATGACTTTCTCGCGAAGAACAACATTAATGACCTGACAGTTTAATTTGAGCAAGGCCCTGTGGTGGGGTGGTCAGTACGAAAGACTTGTTGATCTGGTGAAACAATCATTGTGCAAGGTGATAGATAGGAGCGTCGCATTTGAAGAGGAAAGAGCTCGAGGAAATCGTGTTAGATGTGGAGATCAGCTTTTACAAACGTAGAAGACAATGTGGAGTTGTCATTTCTTACCCCTAATCTGATGATAACTGGTGAATCGTATGTTCTTCCTTACGAAGAAAGGGATTCGACGGAAGAAGAAGAGATGAAAAGGCGCGCAAAGCAGATACTGCGAAGTAAGCAAGCTGTATGGAAATGATGGACGGGGTAGAATATGAGAGCCCTTAGAGAACGACACAACCTTACACACCAGGGAAAAAAAAAATAAAACGGCAACGGTCGGAGGAGTAGTGTTAATCAAGAACGACAATAGAAATCGTGGTAAGTGGAATATCGGCATAGCTACGAAGCTGATTAAGGGACGTGACGGAGCGGTGCGAGGCGCTCGAGTGAGATCACGGAAAACGACGATCGATCGATTGATACAAGATCTTTATCCTCTGGAACCGTCAACCAAGGACGATCGGGAAGAACCAAAGAACCTATAGCCAGATGCTAGAGAATTCAGACCCCGAAGAGCCGCGGCTGAGTTGGCGAAAGTGAAGATAAAACTTTGGATGGAGGACGAGGATACTTAGTTTGACATTTTCCATTAATCGTGGAGAATTGGGGGACGGTGTCGGAGACCTTTATGTACTTATATATTTTACGTAAAAATGAAAACAACAGGCCTCCAGAAAAAAGGAACGAAAGAGATATTTTGTGATATGTGAAGCGAAAAAATACAATCTTTTGCAAACGATAGTAAGTGAGTGATTTTTTGTTGTCGTGGAAGCAATCCTGACACTACAAAATATAAACGGTTTGCAGAAAAATACGTGTTTCAAACACTCATTAATAATGCATAAGCTTACTGGCAGTCTGGCAAGTCATGTCAACCATAATATGTCACGTGCAGTGGCTTTAAACCTGATAAAACACTCCTAATTAGTATTCTTTATATAAAGAATACTAATAAGGCAGTATCTATTGTAGTCGTGTCCTCATTAGTATTCTGTATATAAAGAATACTAATAAGGCAGTATTATCTATTGAATTTGTAGTCGTGTTTGAAGCCGTTTAATAAACTTGCAGGTCGTGTTTTATTAGGTCTAAAGCCACTCGCGCTGCGCGCTCGTGGCTTTAAACCTAATAAAACATTCCTGCTCGTTTATTAAACAGTACATAATGCCTTTTGCATAATTGACCATAATTATTGATGTCAGCTATATCACTCAAGAGGTATTAAATGGATTAAGCGAAATGAATTATTCATTGATGGAAATGGAAGTGCAAAAACCAACATATATTGGGTAGAGAAATACCTATCGGCAAAATAACCGACAGCTCCCCTATCAATATATAGACATACCGACAAAGACGAACGGTTCAATAATTGTTATATACGTAAAAAGCACTGGAACTAATTATTAATTAACAATTAACAATTTAGCAAACAGTAGCAATTTAGCAACGAGTTATACATTCATTCAATGTGTTGAATAATTGCTGATCAGTAATGCTGTTTTAAGGGGCGGACCATTAAAAAGTGATGGGGGGGGGGACTTTTTTAACTTGTACGAATATTTTCTTAAATTTTTAATTTGCTTGTGTCGATAATTTTTTTAAATATACTCTCTTGGACGAATTTTTTTTATTTTAACTGATAATTTTCCCTATTGAAAAGTCTCTCCACGAATTTTTTTTTCAAACTTTTTTGGTGCACGAATTTTCTTTCTGTTTTCCCTGCGCGAATTTTATTTTTGCCCCCCCCCATCACTTTTCTAATTTTCCGCTCCTAAATGAAACCCATTGCCAATGACAGATTTAATCATTTTGGCGTATGGAAACTTACACATCACTAGCTGTATGGAATTTTCATCAGTGGGAAGATCATATTAAACACATACTGGAAATTGTATTGAATGGCAATGAAGTCATAGTTGGTAGGGGTATTTGATTCAACCTATTTAAATTTATCATATATTTCTAGGTTTTTCTTCAGTTCGAAGTGCAAACTCAGGCAATTCGAAGTAAGTTTGATTATATATACTTTATATATTTATCATTCATCTCCACATAGCCTGTGTGTCAGGCCCCTAACCTCCACAGCGTAATATTTTCGTCGGCAGAGCCATTTTCAATTCACTTGTTAAAAATCAAGCGCGCGGCCGAGAGGCCCTGGAGTCGAGGATCCCTCCGAATTATTTCTCCTGCTCCCAGGCCCCAACCAATTTGGTCAACCTATGTTACTGAGCATGCGTACATTTTACAGGTTTCGAATTATTTTAGAGAGGTTATAAGATTGACGTTTACGGCAAATCTTGTTCCCCGAGCCTACATTTCTCTTGTAAACCTATCAAGCCAGACTGTTTATAAATATTGTATGATTTATCCTTATAGGCAAAACGGAAAGTAAATTCTTAATGATATTCAGCTTGTAAATGCTGTCTGTCTTATAATTATATAATGTTGTTAACAAAAAGCCCTCAACATGGTTATTTCTATTGTGAAATAAAAATATAAATTTACTCTACACCCGGCCTATAAATTTCACGTGATTCTATTGAAACTAATGATTGCCTTTTTCTCTATTTCTGTAGGAGCGGCAAAGGTAAGATTGCATTTTAATTCTTAAATTAATAAGCCAGAATTTTCATATTAAAAGGGTAGTATCGAGTTATTTTTAATTAAAAATTTTTCAAATCCCAAAGATAAACACTAAAATAAGTTTACAGTTGTGTTTAGTACACGGCTTACCCTGATCCTATGTGTGCAGAAAAGGCTTTTCCATAATTTCAAGGCAGGACAGTGCATTGGCACAGGCTAAGGTTATGCATGGGTTATGTAATTGGCATATATAACCAATTTTTTTGCCTGCTTTTATAAGCAGCGAATAGAATATATTTGAAAATAACGAATCCATCGTCTTGTGTTCGATTTTAGATTGTTCCAATAATTAATCATAATCATTTTTGGGTGGGTATTAAGTTGCCGCTGTTGCTGCTGCTGTTGTAGTTGTCGCTGTTCAGTAGTTGTCGTCAGTGCTTCCACTTTGCCAAAGCAAAATTTCTCGTTTTTGTCCTGTTTTTCGCAAAATTTCCTTCCCAAAATCCTAAATTTCCTTCCATTTTTCCTTCCAATCTCAGTTTAAAATAGTATAGAAAATTTGTATTGTACTTTATTCCGATGTAAATTGAAGGTGTACTGCAGTATTCAAATAGTGAAACTCTAATTTAACCTGAAACAACATGTTCTGTTCTCTCATTTTTTGTCTGTTTTCTCGAACGACATAGTAAAACGACTTTTTTATGAATTTGCTTTTGGACTGGACACTATTCCTGCACGCTTTCTACTCCGTTTGCATTTGAAAACTACTTGATGTCGACTCATGACTAAATATGAGCCATCATAATTTATAAATTACTTTTTTGGCTTAGAAATTACAGTTTCCCTTTTTTCGACTGTTTGTTATTAATTTTGGGTTATAAAAATTAAAAACCCGCGAAAAAATTGAGCCCCCGTTATTTATATACAAGTACTCTACTCATTCACTGAAGACCTGTCAAATCTCAAATTACCCCCATTCATCCTTGATGGTTATGTAAATATCCAAAGTATTGTTTTTATAAATGTTTTTGAACTGAAAAGTTCATAATAAAGTGTTTAACCATTATTAAATTACTAGAAATTACTGAAAAAGTTTAAATTGTAAAATTTCCTTCCCTTTTCCTTCAAAATGTCCGAATTTCCTTCCAATTTCCTTCCAAATCTTATTTCCTTTTATTTTTCCTTCCAAATGCCAAAATATCCTTTTGGAAGGAAATTTCCTTCCGAGTGGAAGCTCTGGTTGTCGTTGTCTTTATCAGTCAGTGTGTGTGTGTGTGTGTGTGTGTGTGTGTGTGTGCGTGCGTGCGTGCGTGCGCGCGTGTGTGTTATTATACTTACTTGCAGCTGAGAGCTAAGCTGAATTGCGAACGACATATGTACAGCTCAACGTTTATTTTTATTTAGGATTTAGTGTAATAATGATATCGTAAATTTATATGTTGTCATTTTCTCACTGAAAAGCCCCGTCAGATTGTTAAGAAAGTCAAGTTGTCTTCATGTCTTGAATTTCTGTATTTTCCTAATTATCTTTTCTTCTTTTAATTAAAGGATGTAGTACAGTCTTGACTGCTCCAAGTGGCAATATCTTATCTCCCAACTATGGTCCGCGTCAAACATACCCCGGAAACCTCGCATGCACATGGACGATCAAAGCTCCGGTGGGAAAGAAAATCAAATTGACTTTCAAAGATTTTGTCGTGGAAAATAGTCGCAGTTGTCGAGCAGATTACTTATTATTGTACGACGGTGAGAATGACACCGCGCGGTTGGTTGGACGATATTGCTTTGCAAGGCCCCCGCCCTTTACTTCATCTTCCAATTATATTCACATGGGATTTTATTCTGATGTTTCATTGGGATATAGAGGTTTTGTTGCAACTTACAACATTTCCTC
Organism: Paramuricea clavata; assembly: GCA_902702795.2. Lineage (NCBI taxonomy): Eukaryota > Metazoa > Cnidaria > Anthozoa > Malacalcyonacea > Plexauridae > Paramuricea > Paramuricea clavata. The sequence continues at coordinate 31,689 of CACRXK020002224.1, forward strand.
ATCAACAACAGGTACTTAATATTCCACATATTGGGAAAGCTGCAACCATACGCGTGTACAACTTATATCCAATCAAATTAATTGTTTGCGAAGTTTGTTGAAACTAGTACTAGTGTGGTACGAAGTGTAGTGAAAAAACTGCAGGTTTTCTGTCAATTAATACAATTTGCTATAAGGGACAATAGTCTTAACCTTGTTTTTCAATCATTTATTAGAGACACCAACCACTTGGAAAAGCCCTCCAAAATTTAAAAGCACTGTTTTAAACAAGACTGCTATTGCTGGTGACCTAGTGAGATTGCAATGTGAAGTGGATGGCACGCCTGAACCTGTGATTACCTGGAGAAAAGATTCACAAATCTTGTCACCAGATAATAATGTTATTATTGCAAAAAGTCCTTTCAAGTCAGTATTGACTATAACACAAGTCAGCAAATCTGACCAAGGGAGGTACCGCTGCAAAGCTTCCAACGGTTTTGGGCCACCTATTGAAGCATATGGATCACTTGATATTGAGTACAGAAGTAAGTACTGCAGCCAGGGTCTTCATTTTCGACCACATCACCGAGCTTTCTCATTGTTTTTAGTACACGGCTTACCTTGATACTTTGTGTGCCGAAAGGGTTTTTCCATAATTTCAAGGCAGGACAGTGCATTGGGACAGCTTAAGGTTATGTACTTGGCATATAAAACCAATTTGGTTGCTTGCTTTATAAGCAGACAATAGAACATCTTTGAAGATAACAAATCCATGCTCCTGTGTTCGATTTTAATTTGTTCAAACCAATAATTAATCATGATCATTTTTGTGTGGGTATTAAGTTGCCGCTGTTGCTGCTGCTGCTGTAGCTGCCGTTATCTTTGTCAGTAAGTGGGTGCGGGGGGGGGGGGGTATTATCCTC
>CACRXK020002224.1:32610-45300 GCA_902702795.2 Paramuricea clavata
ATTATCCTCACCTGCAGCTGAGAGCTAAGCTGAATTGCGAAGGACACAGCTCAACGTAATCGAACGGAAGACTTTCTAGGGGCTCCTCTAGCAGCCACCTTTTGACTCATGTCTGCTCAGGAACCATAGCTACGATGGAAGGGTTAGTTTAGGGCTAGTCCCAGCTTACGGGCTAATCCCAACCAACCCTGTCAACTTTCCCTGTTGGAGGAAACCGGAGTACCCGGAGAAGACCCACGACTTTCGGCAGAGCGTTGACTGACTCTTTTCACATGGATATCATAACGTCCACAACGGGAATCGAACCCACGATATCAGAAGTGAAAGACGCGCGTGCTCTGACGATTGCTCCACCGAAGCCCCAAGCCGACTGCGCCATCGGAGCCCGTTGTCGATGTCAGTTTTGTCGTCGTCGTCGTTGTTGTACGTAATTGTGTTCTCATAAATTATGCAAATTCTTTAGGATTTAGTGTAATAATGATATCGTAAATTTATATGTTGTCATTTTCTCACTGAAAAGCCCCGTCAAGGGAGTGTGAAAAAAGTCAAGTCAAGTTTTCTTCATGTCTTGAATTTCTGTATTTTCCTCATTATCTTTTCTTCTTCTAGTTAAAGGCTGTAGCACAGTCTTGACTGCTCCAAGTGGCAATATCTTATCTCCCAACTATGGTCCGCGTCAAACATACCCCGGAAGCCTCGCATGCACATGGACGATCAAAGCTCCGGTGGGAAAGAAAATCAAATTGTCTTTCAAAGATTTTGAATTGGAAAAAAGTCGCAGTTGTCGAGCGGATTACTTATTATTGTACGACGGTGAAAATGACACCGCCCGGGTGGTTGGACGATATTGCTATGCAAGGCCCGCGCCCTTTACTTCATCTTCCAATTATATTCACATGGGATTTTATTCTGATGTTTCATTGGGATATAGAGGTTTTGTTGCAACTTACAACATTTCATTATCAACAACAGGTACTTAATATTCCACATATTGGACAAGCTGCATTCATACGCGTGTGCAACTTAGTCAATCAAATTAATTGTTTGCGAAGTTTGTTGAAAGATACAACTAGTACTAGTGTGGTATGAAGTGTAGTGAAAAATATTCTCTCAATTGATAGAACTTGCTATAAGGGACAATAGTTTTAATCTTGTTTTCAATCATTTATTAGAGGAACCAACCACTAGGAAAATCCGTCCAAAATTTAAAAGAACTGTTTTAAACAAGACTGCTATTGCTGGTGACCTAGTGAGATTGCAATGTGAAGTGGATGGCACGCCTGAACCTGTGATTACCTGGAGAAAAGATTCACAAATCTTGTCACCAGATAATAATGTTATTATTGCAAAAAGTCCTTTCAAGTCAGTGTTGAATATAACGAAAGTCAGCAAATCTGACCAAGGGAGGTACAGCTGCACAGCTTCCAATGGTTTTGGGCCACCTATTGAAGCATATGGATCACTTGTTATTGAGTACAGAAGTAAGTACTGCAGCCATTGTGTCTTTATTCCGACATCGCCGAGCTTTCTCATAGTTTTTAGTACACGGCTTACTACTTATTTACACGGCTTATTACTTTTAGTACCCGGCTTGTGTGCAGAAAAGGTCTTTCCACAATTTAATAATAATAATAATAATAATGGTTTAATAGCATTTCCACATTGTGGCTATTCTATGCTACAAAGGGGTACATGAATACATTATGACAACATTAAATTACTACAATATTATAGTATATTAGAGACCTATCTTTACAAGAGATAATCAAACGACAAAAACGAAACGAAACAATGGACACATTACGTAACAATATAAACACATTGTATTGCATACTAAATGTTGCTAATTTTGTTCATTGCTAAGTCTCTGAAATGAGCGAAACAATTTCGGCAACACTCTCTAAAATTATTACTGTTCCGAATGTCTTTGGGAAGATCGTTGAACACCCGAGCAGCCTCGCCTTGGAAGGTACCAGAGACACGTGGAACGACCAAGTGACGGGAAGATGATGAACGCAGAGGTCTTGAAGGCTCATACACGTCAAGTTTTAGGTACGAGGGCCAGTCGCTGGAATGAATGGCTTTAAAGACTAGTTTGGCTAAATGATATTCCCTACGTTCCACATCAGGAAGCCAACCAAGAGAGAGGATGTCACTCATACTGGCATATTTCCGCAATACAAAACCTGCAACAGCCAACTGCATTCGTTGTAAACGTTTTAGTAAGTAATCAGGAACTGGATTACACACAACATCGTTATTATCTAATTTCGACAAAACTAGACTCTCTGCAAGTTGTTTCCTGATATTATATGGTGCTAAATATTTCAGCTTTCTCAGAACCGATAATATGGCGCAATACCCTGAAATCTTCCTATTTACGTCATCGTTCCATTTCAAATTCTGCTGCATTACAGTGTCAAGAAGAAGCGTATTGTTCGTTTGTTTAAGTTCAACACTTTTGGCGTGAAGATGGATGGAATGTTCTTCAAGCTGATGAACACGAGAGAGCGGAGTTGTAGAAAAGAGCACGACTTTCGTTTTCTTGGGGTTAAGGACAAGGTTGGAAGTAGAGCAGGTTGAGAGATCATCAAGGTTAGACTGAATGTTATTTTCACACGAGCTTATATCAGCTGGCTTGCAATGGGAATAGAGGGAAGTGTCATAAGCATACTGGTGAGAAGATATCGTAGGGTCAAAATTGCCAGAAAGATCGTTCACATAGAGGTTGAACAGAACAGGACCAAAGAATGGAACCTTGTGGAACTCCAAAACAGACATCGGTAGTAACTCCAAAACAGACATCGGTAGTACTTCATACCGCGTCATCGATTTGTACAAACTGGCGTCGTCCAGTGAGGTAGCTTGTAACCAGGGACGCCGGAACTGGGGGGGCAGGGGGGCGGCTGCCCCCTTGCCTTTTGCTAGGGGGGCAGGGGGGCAGAAGTGCCCTTTTAGTTGTAAAATAATACGTGATAAATCACATTTCCAACGATGCTTTTTGTAGGAAAATCACGAGATTCAGGTAATTTATAGTTTATATTTATAAAAATTTGGGGAAATTTTTGGAATTTAGAAAAATATTTTGAAGAAATGGCGAAAATTTAAGATATCCGGAAAAATTTTTGGCTTCACGGAAAATTTTTGTACGTCCGGAAAAAATTTTTGACCCCTAAAATGCCCCGTCAGGGGAGTGTGAATAAAGTCAACTCAAGTTGTCTTCATGTCTTGAATTTCTGTATTTTCCTAATTATCTTTTCTTCTTCTAGCTAAAGGCTGTAGCACAGTCTTGACTGCTCCAAGTGGCAATATCTTATCTCCCAACTATGGTCCGCGTCAAACATACCCCGGAAACCTCGCATGCACATGGACGATCAAAGCTCCGGTGGGAAAGAAAATCAAATTGTCTTTCAAAGATTTTGTCGTGGAAAAAAGTCGATTGTGTCGAGCCGATTATTTATTATTGTACGACGGTAAAAATGACAGCGCGCGGTTGGTTGGACGATATTGCTATGCAAGGCCCGCGCCCTTTACTTCATCTTCCAATTATATTCACATGGGATTTTATTCTGATGTTTCATTGGGATATAGAGGTTTTGTTGCAACTTACAACATTTCATTAACAACAACAGGTACTTAATATTCCACATATTTGGCAAGCTGGAATCATGCATACGCGTGTGCAACTTAGCCAATCAAATTAATATCTTGCGAAGTTTTTTGAAAGACACAATTAGTACTAGTGTGGTACGAAGTGTAGTGAAGAAAATGCAGGTTTTCTCTCAACTTATACAACTTGCTATAAGGGGAAATATTTTAAATGTTTTAACATTGTTTTTCAATCATTCTTTAGAGAAACCAACCGCTTGGAAAAGCCGTCCTAAATTTAAAAGCACTGTTTTAAACGAGACTGCTATTAAATTTTGGTCCCAACCATTAAACGCCTTCGCATCATATTTTGTAGTCTTTTTTGTTCTTCGGGGAAATGTTTTTGACAAAATTCTATCAAACGTTTTACAAAACAAAATTTTCCAGCATCTTATTATTCACTAACCGTGGACCCTTACGTAATGGGTCATGGTTGATTAACCAAACAGAATGCTAGATTTGTAATGGTCCACGGTTGAGTGCAGATACTATTACTAATAAGAGATAACGACTTACAGATCTCTGGAGAACAGTTTAGAACTGATATGGCTGTATCCAGTATAAATAAATCTAACTTATTTTAGTTCAGGTTTCCTCTCGTAGTGACAATTGATCAATACGGGATGTGACATACTGCACCTCTTACTGGATCGAAAACAATATATCTAGGACTGATAGAGCTATCCAGTATAAATAAAGTTAGTTTCGGTTTAGGTTTCCTCCTGTAGTAACACTTTTAGTGGAAAACAGTTTAGAACTGATAGAGTTAACAAGAACAACACTATAATATTTTAGAGTTTCGTTTCATTAAAGTTCAACTATGCGTTTAAAATAACTGACTTGTCGATCTGTTATTTTAGTTCCCAGTGCGCCACAATATCTGGAAATCGTGGACCAGTTTTCAGACACCATCAGTGTTAAATGGGTGCGACCTCGCAAAGTGAACGGCGTTTTGACTGGTTATGTTGTAAAATACTGGAAGGTTGATGACCAAGGTCGAATATCTGGCCCGATAAAGGAGGACAAGGTTGCGGGCGATGCCCTTCAGACAGGCATCACGGGTTTGCAGGCTAAAACACGCTATATGATAGAGGTTGCAGCCAAGACCAACGCTGGAATCGGCAAGTCTGTTAAGATTGAAGGATGGACAGAAAACGTTGCACGTATGTAGCAATTCATGGGTACTGTAATTGATATTAAATTGATAGATGATCATGGTGATCATAATCGGTTGGGATCAATCCCGAAGTAATCCTTTTATTTTAGCTATGCACTGTGTGATCACACATGAGTCATAAGGTGGCAGTCAGAGGCGCCCTTAATAAGCAATTGTGTCCTTCGCATTGGACCATTCGCATTATAGACTAAATTTTGATCTAAACAAATCTATACAAAAATTTCATCACAGCTTGAGCGAGCATCACAAAATTAGTAATATTCCAAAGTTTCGTTGCGAAATGTTGTAAAATGCGTATGATATAGCCTTGCGAAGTTTGCCGTTTTCAGTCATTTTGTATTACAGACGGGAAATTGTATTGGGGTGTCATTTTACAACATTTCGCAACGAAACTCTGGAATATTACTAGTTTTGTGATGCTCTTTCAAGCTGTGATGAAATTTTTGTATAGATTTGTTTAGATCAAAATTTAGTCTATAATGCAAATGGCCCATTCAGTTTAACTCTTAACATCGTTAACATTATTGAAAGGGTGACATCACACAATATTATACTGTTCCCCACTCCCCTGGGTAGAGCGTATTAATGATTAAATTAATCCTTGTAATCCTAAACCGTGTTCGAAACATAAATCCTTTGTGCACCACAATTTTTGTGATTTCATTTGGCGGTTAAGTTCTCCTGTTTGAAGATATATTTTTTAATAATAGAGAGCTTAAGCTAGCGACGTTTTTTTACATCTAACTTTGCCGGCATTTTGCATCACAGCGCACGTGTGAGGAAGCAAACAATTTAATAATAGAGAGCTTAAGCAAGCGACGTTTTTTCATATCTAACAGTCTAACTTTGCCGGCAATTTGCATCCCATGCAGCGCACGTGTAAGGAAGCAAACAATTTAAAAATCGTGTGTGTCACGTAGTATGTGTTGAGGATTTCCACAAGCTGACACAAACACAGTTTTTAATCCAGTCCTCCTTGTTGACAAAAACGTCGCTTGCTCAAGCTCGCTATTGATATTAAATCAATTTAATGATCTCAGAAGTATGGCTGAATTGTCTCGTCACAACAATTTATTTTTTGCCGTTCAGTTCCCGTAGTGGTTGTGAACAAATCCATCACAATCTATGCCTCGAAAGGCACCTACCCCAATTTAATGATCTCAGAAGTATGGCTGAATTGTCTCGCCAAAACAATTTATTTTTTGCCGTTCAGTTCCCGCAGTGGTTGTGAACAAATCCGTCACAATCTATGCCTTGAAAGGCACCGACCCCAAACTCTATTGCGGAGTGCGTTACGACAAGAATGTGAATGTCACCTTCAGATGGTATTTCCACGGCGATCGCATTGACAACTCCAGCTGGAGATACAAAGTAGACGAAACTTGGGGACGACTGACCATCAGTAGTGTGAATGAGGTGGATAATGGGATATATCGCTGTGATTCTTCTTCTGGTGTTGGTAATATTTCTACCACTATTGAGCTGGTCATACAAGGTAGGTTGGAAAAATGCTTGGGTAGCACCTTAGATTGGCATCACTTTAGTGAAATATACATGAAGTTGCGGGTAGAGCTTGAGAACTGGCCTTTGTAGCTTGGTTAGAACGCTGGGCCGGAATCGCGGGGCCGCAGGCTCGATTCTTATCAGAGGCTTATAGTTGGATTTTTCGCAGCTGTTCCTGGCCAGGTGTAATAAATGTATAAATGTTCCCACTCGAAATCTCCACATACAAGTCCTCCCTATACAATTGGAAAATATAAGTTGCTGTGGCGTGTCCTGAATCCTTTTCAGGTACAGTGGTTCAGACACGAACCACACCGTTGACAATTTATATACTTGGTAGATATATCTACAAATTTAGGTCCGGCGAGGGCAGATTCCTTATTGATCCAGTGCTACTACAGGAAGAAACCTAAATTAAACTACTGTAACTTTACTGGCTAGCTTTATCACTTCCAAACTGTCCCAGTGGTTCAATAAGAAACATATTGCCGGAATGAACATGCGCCTATAGTAGAACTCAGCATGTTGTATCAACAACTTTCATGACATAAAATTATAATTCTACTCTAGGTCCACCGTACAAAACGACTACGCCTCAAGTTTACAGCATAAGGCCTGATTCCGTTCGCTTGCTATGGAAGTCGGGCTACGATGGTAACAGTGCCATACAGTACTTCAGAATTGGTGTAAAGATTCCTATCAACAAAACTGAAATCACTCTCTCTCACCAAGTAAAGGCTTCAGGACTTATCAAGAAATATATTATCCATGGACTGACTCCCTACACTCAGTATCAGTTTTGTATGAGAGCGGTGAATGATGTCGGCGCCAGTCCCTGGAGTGATTACTCTTCTGTAATACGTACTCGCGAGAGAGGTGAGTCACTGATTTCATTACTGCGGCTGGATAATATTGGATGAATGAAGCCAGTGCTGTCCATATTTGTGTGCACTAATGTTTTTTACTGTTTCTGGTTAATGGCAGAAAACATTGTCTGCCTAGTAATAAATAGTCTTGTTATATAGCTTGGGTGAACACCAAATGTGATTGGCTGATTTGTGGTCACGTGACTTCAGATAAATGCATTGTATCCCGCCGGAGAGCAGACATTAAGTCTATATTACGGCCAATGGCCTCTAATTCTTCCCAAGTTTACGATTGAATGACCAACTAGCTACATTTAGAGCTCACTAAACCATGTATAACTGACACAAACAAGAAATTGTCAAACGATAGTATGTATTTATCTCAAACGGTGTAGGTAGCGGCGATAAGAAGACATGCAGCTACGGATTGAGAGAGATACAAGAACTTGTATTTTTGAGGTAGTTGTAGATTATTTCTCACTCCGTATGGCTGTCTTAATAGTGTGTATTACATTGAAATGAGTAATTCCATTCCTAGCTCCGTCGTATAAATTGAAAAACCTCAAAGGAACTGCTGTGGATGAAAATACGATTGAAGTCACGTGGGAGGTAAGTTGAGTTCACTGGTGGTTGAGCTCTATACAGAAATCTTCATTCTGCTCATACATGTATTGCATTTTGTCAACGAGATGTTTATAAACCGCTTAAAATATTTTCTTTCCAGGACTCTCCGAAGGCAACCCATAATGGCTTACTACGTGGTTACTATGTCAACTGGAGACACCAAGGTGCCACAACAGTAGATTTTCGTAAGCAGAAAGTAACACCTGCAAGTACGAGAAAGTTGAGAATTACAGGGTTGATTGTGGGCTCGCGATATGAAGTGAAAGTACAGATGTATAACGACGCCGGGGCTGGACCTTTTAGTAATCTTCTTTACATCAAAACTAAGGAAGGAGGTAAAGCATCATCTCATGTATACCTGTATCCAGTGCCAGCAAATATCTTCTTATGTATTTGCTGATATTTTTCTAGTCCCAGCAAGCGCTCCACGTAATCTCGCCGTGAAAAATGTCTCCTCTCGTTCCGTTGTCCTGCAATGGGACGCACCTCTTCAACAATATTGGAACGGTGAAATCACGCAATATACTGTAAGTGGTGTGTGTCGCTAAGAACGCGAGCTTTAGTAAACGTTTTAAGGACGATTTACACTACACAACTTTTCCCTAAAACTGTCGCATACATCCTCCCACCAAGACCAAGTTGAGTATAGTACCGTGTAAATGATGCACACAACTCACCTGCGACAACATAGTTGTGTGTTTGATTTACACAGTACACCTTAGGTTGTAAGGTCGCATGCGACATGTTATTTGCTTCTCACTTTCATTAACTTTTGATAGTTTTATTTCTTATAGTATAATTCGCATAATATAAACTCCTAACATGTTTATACTTTATCTCTAAAACCCCGTGTCCTACAACTATTTTGCGCCCTTTTCGTTCGTTCCCAGTTTTCCCTGTCCGAGCAAATATAACTAAAATATTAATGTCAACAGTAAATGTCCAACACGACACTTTTAGGCAAAAGTTGTGTGGTGTAAATCGGCTTTTAGCTGTATTTATATGTTGATATGGTTCATCTTAAAGACGTAATAACATAATGTTTTTATACAGATTCGTCTTTGGGAATTCGACAAGAAGGAGCAATTCGGGCAGCGAGTAGCGAAGCATGATGGGGCTAAATTCAAACAAGTATTTAACGTGACAAACTTAAAGACACATACACAATATACGTTTGAAGTGAGCGCACAAAACAGTGTTGGTGCGAGTCCTTTCTCCAAACCCGTGCAAGTCAGAACTACGGAAGACAGTGAGTCTGTTGTGATGCTTTGAAGTAAACTAATAATATATCCTAATCCTAAACTTAATCCTGACCCTAATTCCTAAATATATACATGGCACAAAAAGTCAGTTTAGTTTAGGTTTACCTCTGCAGCAACATTGGTATTGGACCAATTAAAAATTAGACAACGAGGCCGAGTTGTCTATGAGCGAATAGTCAACAAAGGCGCAGCCAGAGTTGATTATTCACCACAGACGAGGCCGAGTTGTCTAATAGTATACACTCCAACTATAAATATTACAAACTCCGACCACAATTTGAAAGATTTAAATAAAACTAAAACCGCGCACCGGCGTTGTTTGAGTGATTTTTTCAACCTTTCCATGCTTCGCCTTTGGTCGCTTTTTTATTACTTTTTGCAAACAACTCGGTGAAAAGTTTTTTAAAAATACACAATTCGTGAGCTTTGAAAATATTTTAAAACAGGCCCTTATATAACAATCATAAACCTATATCACATTTTAGACAAAAAACACGTACATATGATTAAGTAACTACAAACGACTGATATAAATCAGGCCCGGAACACCTGGGGGGGGAAGGTGTGTGTATGTGGGAGGGGGTGTAAAAGAAAAGTAAAAAAGGGGCCCAACTTGCGCGGGAGGGGGCCGTGGCATGCTGGAATTTGCTAAATTTGTTAAATTAAGGATTTATGCGGTGAATTACTGAATTATGGAATTTTCGGAAAAATTTAGGTCGAAAACTACTGTTGCGAAACATTTTGTGAACTTTTGTTTTCGGAAACGTCGCCCCCCCCCCCCGGGAGGGGGCCCTGGAATGGAAGGGGCCCCAATTTTTTTAATACACCCCCCCCCCCCAATCAGATACCGGTTGGCACGGCCCTGCCGATATTTCAACGGTTTTGCTTGTAAAAAATGCTCTGCAGTGCCTCTGTCTTCGTGTCACATTTTGTGACATGCAACAGCAGGTTAATTATTAACATACAGTTTAAATTTTTCTCCTTACCATTATATCTTCACATCATATTTTGTAGTCTTTCTTGTTCTTTGAGGAATGATTTTTTTCACAAAATTCTATCAAACGCTTTGCAAAACAAAATTTTCCACCATCTTTTTTTCAACCGTGGACCTTTACGTAATGGTTCATGGTTGTGTGCATACTAATAAGTGATAACGATCACTAGATCTCTAGGAAGAACGGTTTAGAACTGATATGTCAATCCTGTATAAATAAACTTAGGTTAGTTTAGGTTTCCTCCCGTAGTCACACTGGATCAATACGGGATGTCACTTAATTATTGCACCTCTTACTGGAGAACAATGTAGAACTGATAGAGCTATCCAGAATAAATAAAGTTAGTTTCGGTTTAGGTTTCCTCCTGTAGCACTAGGACTTTTACCGGAAAGCAGTTAGTTAGTAAATAGAGTTAACAAGAACGACTAATTTAGAGTTTCGTTTCATTAAAGATCAATTATGCGTTGCAATAACTGACTTGTCGATTTGTTATTTTAGTTCCCAGTGCGCCACAAAATCTGGAAATCGTGGATCAGTTTTCAGACACCATTAGTGTAAAATGGGTGCGACCTCGCGAAGTGAACGGAGTTTTAACTGGTTATTTTGTAAAATACTGGAAGGTTGATGACCAAGGTCGGATATCTGGCCCGATAAAGGAGGACAAGGTTGCGGGCGATGCCCTTCAGACAGGCATCACGGGTTTGCAGGCTAAAACACGCTATATGATAGAGGTTGCAGCCAAGACAAACGCTGGAATCGGCAAGTCTGCTAAGATTAAAGGATGGACAGAAAACGTTGCACGTATGTATAGCAATTCATTGGTAATTGATATTATATTGATAGAAGATCATGCAACACAAATGGTGATCATGATCGGTTGGGATCAATCCCAAAGTAATCCTTTTATTGTAGCTGTGCTCTGTGATCACACATTAGTTATAAGGTGGCAGTCAGAGGGGCCCTTAGTAAGCAATTGTGTCCTTCGCAATTCATTTTAATCAGTTTCATGTAAGGATGACTAACACACACCCTGTCTTAATTACTATTCTTAGAACTTCCTAGACCTCCCACAAATATACGTTTCCCGGAAATCGATGTTACAGCACTAAAGCTTACTTGGCGAGAAGGATGGAACGGAAACTCGCCAATCATAAAATTAAATACATCATTCAGGGGAACAATGAAACAGGTTTCGCCAATGATCGAAACTCCGAGTGGTTCAATGCCCTGATTGTGAAGGATCCGTATAAGATTTACAACCTATTTCCGGTGATTATTGAAAAGTTAATCTCAGCGACGACTTATCGTTTCCGAATCAAAGCTGTGAACAAAGTAGGTTCCAGTCCCTTCAGTGCTGTGTCTGGTGACGTCAAGACCTCTCAAGCACGTAAGTTGATGCAGTAATACACCCTTCTGGAAAGAACTTGGCCATGGCTATAGAGCCCCGTTTCCGCTTTGCCTTTGAGACATTGGTTTAATTCAACATGAGCTCCACCTTTGAAATTACTATAGGAGTAAATTGTTAAACACGTCCGAATTTATCAATATGATAAATTCGCGACACATTTTGAAATTATCAATAGAATAAATCATAAAACCACAAGCATTTGACAGGAGTTTTAGTTATAAATGTAATGGCACTAAAAGGGAGGCTAGCCGCGACCGGGTGGATATATCCTGGAAAAAAGTTCGGAAAAGTAAAAGTAAAAAAGAGTTTAAAAAAGTTAGATCTTCAAAAAAAGTTTTAAAAAAGTTACGTTAGGGTTGGGGTTAGGGTTTAGGGGTTAGGATTAGTGTTTGTACTGGGATTGCCAGTAAATGAGGCGAAAAACAGGTTTCAACTCACTTTAATTATCAAAATATGGAAAATTACAAAATAATAGATTTAGGTAAAACACTGTTTTCCTTCGCACGCCATATTAGCTCCTATGCGCATGCTCTAACAAAACGTAAATAAACATCGTTCAAAAGGCGATCGCGGAGATTATTGTCTACAACTTTACTACAACCCAATACACCGGAAGGACTGGGGTCGATGCGATCGCGTCTTAAAATCTGAATGTAAATTTCTCTAATGCATTGTTCACTCAATACTATATAATGTCACTGTCCGTTCATACACTCTCTTTTGCTTCTGACTTGGTTTCCTGGTCTTGATCCATATCTACTGGTACTAATAACGATAGTCGCTGAGCACTTCGTGACACAATGACAGCCTCGTTATGTCCTTTGTATTTTTGTACCTTTTCTCCAATTTGAAAATTCTTGTACATGACATTTACTCGACGAACTTTTCCGTCTTAACTGGGAAAACTTCTTGTACTATACCTAAATGGTAATCTCCTCGCAAGGTATTACGGTCGGCGATTATTACAACGTCTCCTGGGCGCAGGTTACGGTTGGCTGTATTCCACTTGCGACGAATAACCAAGGCTGGGGCGTATAACTCCGTCCAGTTCTTCCAGAACTCGTCTGTCACGATCTGGACAACATGATAACGCTTTCCTGGATTATTACCGTTAGGCTGCCATCCACCAGGATTCTTCGCCGTTGCTCTGCCCAGTAACAAGCTGTTGGGAGTAAGGATGTTTAATTCGGAATCAGCGCCCGGGAGG